>JAULBX010025287.1:0-64008 GCA_032358255.1 Heterotrichella gracilis | reverse complement strand
AGCACCGGGCGTATGCCATACGCCAGCATACGCCACATACGCCACATACGCCATACGCCCATACGCCGTGGATGCTGATATAGTATGATAACATCGACTTGATGGTAGGGTCACCCTGACTCCAGGGCCTAAGCAGGTGCCCCGCCAAAGAAGCGCGGGAGACAGCACGTTTTTCAAAGCTTCAAAGAGGGCAAGGCGCTGTCTTTGTTGCAGTCCATCCAACAGGGCTTTGGACTAGATCGTAGAGTGTTACCTTGCCTAGACGCAGGCCACACGACCCAAAGGTGACAGTTGCATGTCCCTCGACGCATTGGACCGTTGCATCCGCGCATTACCCACGCCCCAGTTTCGCTGCGCGCCTTTGACGAAGCACCTGGCGCACGTCCTGACCTCATCGATGCCCTTATTACTTGGATCGGACCTGCAGGTGGGCGTTTGATTCCGTCGTGACTTCAGACACCAGCCATCATGGCAAACAACCCGGACAAGTACGCCAAGTGCGAAGTCAGAAAGCAGTATGGAAAGACCTGGAAGACGGAGCTGAAGACTGCTCCCTGCGCTGATTTACCTTGTAAGTGGGTGTGGGATATCAATGCACTGCGCTTCCTGCCGTGAATGGCTGTGTGCTGAGCTAACCCTGTTGCTGCTCTGGTGCAGTCTGCTGCCTCGCAGTCTTCTGGTGAGTGGTTGCCCAAGGTTTTGGCTTCCTGGATCGAACAACAACGCTTAAGAGTTTGGTTTGCTGTGGGAACCCGGCGCTGCTGGTTTAGATCCTGCATTCCTGTGCCCACTCTGTACTTGCCTCCCGTGAGCCTCATCCGTGCTGTGCAGCTCCCCATGCGCTTCCTACTGCCTCAGAAAGCGTACCCTGTATGGAGACATGTCAAGGTGAGCCTGGTTTGCACAGTCCTTTGGATATGGTTCTGCTTGCTAGTATGCCCCAGGCGTGTGGTGTTGCATGTCAAGGTGGTACCTAAGCCATTAATTGCATGCATATGCAGGTACACTTGCTGTGCCGGTCACTGGCCATGCTCTGGCCGAATGGGGGAGCAGAAGTGCCCAGAGCTCTGCCTAGCGACCGAGGTATGCTACTAGGCTGACACTTATCCCACCTATTTCCAGCTGCAGTCTTTATCAGTCCTAGAGTGGAAGCACCCACTTGAACTGCTCATGTGTTCCAGATTTGCACCTCTACTGCAAGCGCCAAGTCACACTGGCTTTGCAGGTTGATGCAAGTCTCACTTCTGTGGTCTAAACGCGCATCCTTCCGTGCAGGCATGCTGCTGCTTTGCGCAGTCAGTGGCGTCAACCCGCTGGATGCTGCAGGATGAAATGCAACTGCAGAACACTCCTTGTGACAACTGCCTCATCGGGACCATGCTGTTACTGCAGCAGCTGTCCTGCATCTGCAGCATCGTGGCATGCCTGACCGACAACTCGGCTATCGACGCCGCTGCACAAGCCACGGACCTGGTGGCTGACGTGGCCTGGTGCTCGTAAGTGTGCAGGCTTGCCGTGGCACTACACCGTATCTGCATGGGTTCAGATGGGGCCCGTCTCGTTTCATGCCATCTGTTGTCATGTAGTGCATGGATGCGCCGCCTGCAGCTGCAAAAAGCATGGGGGCCATGTACCTGGGCCTGCTTGCAGGCAACGCATGCCCGGTGGCACACAGGTATTACATGTATCAGCAGCTCAACCATGAGTGCTGTTCAGCTGGCATCTGATTGGCCCTTTGCTCCCCCCAGGGTGTGCGCGTGCCTCCAGACCCAGGCCAAGGTGCAGCTGGACGAGCGTGACAGGAACCCCTCCATCGTGCTGCCACCTGTCAGCCCATACATGGTGCGCGGGACCATAAACCCTTACCCTTGAACAGACCCTACATGGTCCCCTGGACCTTAAACCCTAAAATGTCCCTTCATGTCCACACGGGAGCCAGAATCTTAAGCAGGCTACACATGGTGCGCTGGACCCTCAACCCTACAAGCTACAAGCAACATGGGTCTCCTACATTGTGCTCTGGACCCATGTTGCCAACACCTTGCACCGCCGCACTGGTGGCATTGGAGCGCCAACATCCGTCATGCAGAACAGTGCTTGTGAGGGTCCATGCACTTGTGACAGGGCACCATGGGTGGGTCCTCCCTGAACTCACACAGCGCGTTGTCCCTGCAGGCACCTCCCCAGCAGGTGATGGGCGCACCAGCGCCGGGCTACCCTCCACAGGGGGGTTACCCACCGCAGGGGGGCTACCCACCGCAGGGGGGCTACCCACCGCAGGGCGGATACCCACCACAGGGCTACCCCGCACAGGGTCGTTGAGGAGGGATGGTGCTACTGAGTAAGGGGACCTTTTGAGTCACGGTGTGCATGCGGAAAGCAGTAGCTGGTGGGCCGCCAGGCGCGTATGTAGACTCTATGGCGGTTGCGCAGCGTCAGTCTGGGTGGAGGCCCAGTGGCAGCTGGGCTGTTGGCAACTTATGCCAGTGGTGTGTCAGCATTTGTGTCAGCAGCAATTTTCCACCTCCATCCATCTGCCTTGCAAGGGACGGTTTCACATGCGTGTCGAGTGCTTCACAATTTGGATGTGGCGGATGCTATGTCAAAGTGGATGTGACGATCAGTTGTATTGAAATTTGCATCATTTTTGGACATCAAGCAAAAAGGTTTTTGGACATAAAGCAAAGGCCCAGTAATTGCTAAAATTAGAATGTGCATGAGCAGCATGTAGCTGACCTAGTGTGCAGGTTTGGTGCTTATAGGCTAAGCGCATGCTGGCTGCAGTCAGTTGCAAGCATGCAGCCGCTTGCCGCATTGAATATTTGTGCCTGTGATGTAAGCAGATACTGTTTTTTGAAAACCGTTAGACAAGGGGGCCACTGGTGGTACACTGGTATCGATGGTACCATGATAAACACATTTATTATTGAGTTGTAAGAAGTCTTAGCAAAACTTTTACAATGAGCACTTCATGCTCAATGGCATAGACCTAGACTGGCGAAGGGGTTCCCTATAGCTAGCTTGAATGCAATGCATTGAATGCAATGCATCAGGGCACCACAACCGTACCGTACAACGTTGCTAACTGACAACCGCAGCCCTAGTGGGCAGACCAGCTGAGCATTTAATTCCTGTCAGTTCGTTCATTGACTGGCTATCATCCCATTGCCACCATGAACCCTGCCAGCAGCATTTTGCTCTTCCTCAGGCAATCAGAAATCCCGATCAATTAAATTCACTGCTTGAAGCACCTGCATGCTTGTGGTCACGACCCCTGCTAGCTGCCTGCCCCGCCACCCCCATCCCCGGCACCCACCAACAAAGTGACTGCAGCACCCACTGGCGGGCACACAGCAGCAGCAGCGCCCATCGCTTCCTGCCACACTGGTGGCGGCACCCCCCCGTTTGGCTCTGGGCTTGACGTGGCCTCATCCACACTGTTGTGCTCCGAAGCTGCTGACCCTACCTCGTCGCCCACGCCGCTGCCCATCATGCTGCTGCCATTGGCGCTCAGCCCGCTTGCGTCGCTGCCCACCACCCCCAGCTCCACCTCCTCGTCAGAGTCTGGTGCGGAGGCAAGGTCGTAGTAGCACTGTGCCTGGCGGGATGGGGGGAGGGAAGCGTCATGAAGAGGTGGTGAGCATAGTTGGGCATATGGAGGGGGCACCAGGCGATGCAGATATAGGTGTGCAGCCAAGCATGAGCCAATAAATTAAGAGGTGCCATGACCTGGGAGGTCAGCAGCATGCCATGTGCATCCACACCGGATTGCATAAGGTGCATTCTGCGCACTGTCCCTCTGCGCACCTGCGGCCGTGGATGCACGGCGTCATACTGCACCATGCGCGGCACAGCAAAGTCGGGAGCGCGCAGCACCGCCACTGCCGCGCGGTTGTTGAACCGCTCCATGTCCTCAGCCACAAATTGGGGGTAATCTGGTGCGCTGAACACAGTCATCAGGCGGCCACCTGCAAGGGTAGGCAGTCGCTACTGTGTCAAGGTTGCGGATATCACCTGCTGTGGCGGTTGGGGTAAATCATGCGTTCCAATGGTGAACGCATTAGCAATCACCCATGTTGCCCTGAGTGCCCCCATAGACCACCTTTCTGTAACCTTTCCATGCGCCACATATTTTGGATGCGAGTGCAATTTTCATCCATTGCATTCAAAATGCAAGGGTATCTGACAAAGGTCAATGGGTAGCCATGCATGTGATGCAGGCACTCAACGAAAGCACCAGAGCCCTAAGGCAGGGCAATGACTGGGGCTGGCCAGGGCATGACCTAGGCAGCACAGGTGTGCAATCCTCTCTCCTCCCCACATCTTCCCTTATGTGTGCATGCATTGCGTACATGGTGTTGTGTGGTCGCATGAGTAGCCCTGGTCCATGGGCGGCATGTCTGTGCGGTCAAAGCGCGCATCGGGGCCCTCATGCGAACGGAGGATGAGCCGCAACCCGTTGATCCGCAGAAATTGCTGCACGATGGGGGCCAGTCAGTGGCCACAGGGGAGACAGTGTATCGCTAGGGGAGCAGGAGGGATAATAACTCAGGGGTGCAGGGGGGCGCTTGGTGCAGCTGTAATTGGAGTTATCGGATGCAAAACCAGCTTGTGCCCGTCCCCCAAACAGGGCCGCAGCGGTGCCTCAGATTGCCCACCTCAGTCACGTCTGGTCCAAAGGTGATCCCCACACCCCGGCTCTCATTGATGCCCATCCCTGCCGCTGACACCGGGTCACTCCACAGCACATCCGTGGCAAGCGTGGATGTGCCCAGGCCTACACAGGGGTGAGAGCTGTGAGTGGCCAGCATGCAAACAGTACACTGCGGCAACCAATTGAGGTGCGACACAGGCAGTGCAATTTGCAATGAGGTATGAAGTACAATCGTTGCAATTTGCAATGAAGTACAATAGTGCAATCATCCTGCTAGGCGTGCACATGTCAGCTGCGCACCGTTTGGATCCCTGCCTCCCTTGGTTGATGCCAGCAGGTCCTCCAGCGTGCCCAGCTCCAAGTCACCCGCCTCCACCTCTGCACCAACACATGCAAACACTCACAACCAACCCCAGCGATTGCCACCTTGCAAAAAATCGACAAGTTTGCCTTCATAAAAAAGAAAACAATCTCATTTATTTTTCTTGAAAAAGAGCGACAGCCTGGCCCCGACGCTCTCTGCTATCGGGGCAGCAGCAGGACGATGCTGGCCAATGGACTATCAAGCGCTGCTGCGCTGCATGCAAGCGCATGTTCTCACGCACCCATGAACACACGCCGCTTGCCCCGCTTCCGCTTGGCGGCGGCCTTGGCGGGCTTGCGGAACAGGCCTGCAGGGGAAATACAGAGGTCTGTGAGACAGGCTACCCACGGTTTATTTGTTGACGAGACAACAGGTTTCTGCCAGCGGTGCTATGAAGGGTTGCCATGCATGCCATATCGCATGCCATGTCGCGTGCAGGAAGAAGCGGTTCATCCCAACAAGTGGAGTTGTCATGCCATGCCACATCTGAGACAAGTGCAGATGAAGGGCGGGCACTGAACTAGAGAATAGGTTTACAAACCCCACAGGGGCCACAGCAGGAGGCAAGCAGGATGAAAGAAATAGACCGCCATGCCGCATATGATGCAACAAACTCCTCCAGTCCACGGTCCCCGATGCCCCCCGCACCATTTACCTCCATGCAGCACCAGCGTGCAGCCCTGCACCCGCGCCGCCAGCGGCAGCGCCGCAAACAGCTTGGTGCACGCGCCAAACACCTGCCTCAGCTGCGACTTGCCGTACTTTGCCTCCAGCTCAGCGCGGAAGCCATACAGGTAGGTGCAGGTGGTGCTCTCGTGGTTGCCGCGCACCAGGAACACATGGCCAGGCAGGCACAGCTTCCAGGCGCACATGAGCAGCAGGGTCTCGAGGCCCCAGGCGCCCCGATCAACAAAATCGCCTGCAGGGACGGGGGTTGGGTGGCGCAGCTGCTGTGTGGCCAGAGCGCTTATGAGGTGGACAGAGGTGGGCTGACATCATGCATTGTGCAGAGGTGGGTTACCATGCAGTGCATGCGACAACCCTGGGACGCAGCTAGTTGGCTCTTGGCGGCGGCAGGGGGATGTAACGCAATTTGTGCACATCTGTGGTGCTGCCAGGGGGGAGCGACATGCAAACGCCTGCCGGCAGTTGTTGGTTCAAGTCAGGCTGGTGGCGCGGGTGCAGTGGGCGCTGATCAGCTGCGCGGCAAAGGGGTGCATGCATGCATGGCGTGAGCAGGGGCGCACCATTCATGACGTAGAGGGACGAGGTGGAGGGCTGCCCAGCAACCTCAAACCTGCACGCAGGTGGCATAGTGAAAGGGCGCTGTATGGATGGCATCGCAGTGCAGCAATTCCAACAGCAATTCGACTGTTGATCTGGTTTGCCATTTGGGGCATGTGTTGTACATCACATTGAGGCGGCAGCTTGGCAACTTGTGCTGCTCAGCCATGCCTGTGTTACAGCATGCACTGGCAATTAAGAGTTGCATCAATACTCACATGCGGCGCACGTCGTGAAACTGCCCGTGTGTGTCCCCCACCACAGTCACGCTGGCCTCGGGGTCAGACGCGTGCACCTGTCCCACAGGATAAAACCTTACAAATTACTGAAAAAACCTTTTACAGTTTTTTACAGTATTATTATAATTGTTGAATAAACTTAGTACAACTATTACCACGTGGGATCTATGCACATCGCCGTTGCCAACTGGTGTCACACAACACTGTTTGCCATCGGCAGTGCACCAAGGCAACGCCCATGCCAGTATGGCTGCAATGTGCTGCTGACACACGTGCACCAGTGTCTGCCCCAGGGCCGCACCTGTACCAGGGTTGGCTCCTTCTCAAGCAGGCTGGTGACCCTGGCTAGGAGGTCGCACAGGGTCTGTGCTGGCAGGAACACCCGCAGTGCATCCGGTCCTTGCCAGCTCAGCCGATCCAGCTCTGCCCCGAGTGCCAACACCCACTCTCGTGTGAAGGGTTCCAGCCCGGGGAACAAATTCATATCTCAAGATGCGCTGCATGTAGTGACAATGCCATCAGATAATAAAGATCAAAAGCAAGGACGGCGTTGCTTACCTGATGGGTCATGTGTCACCCTTTTCATGGACAGCATGCAAGGTTAGGAAGGCCAGATGACCACGGCGCGAGGGGCGCCAGATATGGTGCATTGCCATGCCAGCTGCAGGGAGCGCAACAAAGAGCTGCATGCTGCTACTTTGTGCCACCTCCCGCACTGGGCTGAAAACACTACGAAGTAAAAACTCAAAGAGTGGTTTCAAGCTTGTAGAGCAGCGTGAATGAACTCAGATAAGGCCTGAGTCTGGCCTGGGTGAGAGTCAACTGACCACCGTTGGTACCACCACTCTGCACCATATTTGCCTTGCCACAAGCGCCTCACTTCTAAGGTCGAAGCTCTTAAATGGTAAAGAAGCCGTTTGGTTCAACCAAGCCCAATAAAAGACTGCTTGATAGGTCTGCATGGGTTTCCAACTGGATTGTCAAGGTGGCGAGAGCAAGGTTTCCCTCAACATACCTTCTATATTGTATCTTGGCACGTCACCCAACGTTGAGTGAGTTGCAACGGTTGTATTCCTGCTCCTCGGGTCCCGTTTGTGGTCAGCTTGGCGTGTCAGCTAGCCACTAGATTGGGTGCCAATGTGCAACTGCATGCAATGCAAGGGCATGTCCTGTACAAGGGAACTTGCAACAGCGCAGGGCAAGGTGCAAAACCAGGAAACTGTGTTTGCTGGCAGTCAGTTGCCACCCAGGGCTAGAAGGCAAGGGTCACTTTCAAGCTCTTGGTTCCACTGTAAATGTTGCCATGAGCGCAGTATACGAAGTGTATCACCCAAACAATAATCGAAAGGCGTGGTCGGCTGGCGTTCGCGAAAGAGGGGAAAAAGCAGGTTACTAACTATGTGCATCCGCGCTGAAGGCAGGGTTATATAGATCGTGGGTTTCAAACGTTGGGCAGAAACGTTGCCGCCGTGCGGGTGTGCAGCCCACCGGTGGGGAGCTCCGCCGATTGGAGCAATAAACCAGCGGATTCCCCTATAAGGAGGCAATACCAGGGCAGCATCAGGTATCCGACAGTCTGTGATCTAAGTTAGATCGTACAACTCTTTCACTCGTACTGGGCATCACAAACCGCCAAACTACATTCTTGGCATCTGTGGGTCATTTTGCACCCTAAACACACAACCACAGTGTCCCACAAGTAAAGTCCGCGTGTCTTTTTTATCAGGTAAGTGGGTATGTTGGCATGGGCTGACCGCCGTATTGGGGTTTGTATTCGTAGGGCATCCGTAGCGCATCCATCAGCAGGCTACGCTGACGGCCACACACCATTGCCATCAATATTCATGCCAGTGCGTTACCCATCATAACGCCGTGAAATATCGCCCGTCATGTTGACAGTTATATTCTGCTCGCGGCCTTTGTGTTGCATGTTGGCATTCACACATGCATGCATATATCGCCCATCTGCCTGGCAACCGGCATCTGGCGTGAACTTATGGTCGGCCTCTGTACTGGCATGTGCCTGTGCACTGCGTTTATCCGGTGTATGTTGCCGTTGCCCCACGTTGCTGTGTTGCTGTACACATTGGCATTCTTGGGAGCCTGGAATGTTCCATGGCATTCCTTTTGTGGGTGCTGAAAAAACGTCCTCCCGCTGCTGACCTGGCTTATATATATGCTGGCAGATCACGATGAGTCTCGAGACACCCGTGCAGTGGGCGCAGAGAAAAGACCGCCTCATCCTGACTGTGGACCTGCAAGACTGCGATGAGCCCAAAATTGGGCTGACCAATGAGGATGGGCATGGGAAGTTCTCCTTCGCTGGAAAGGCTGTTTCCCACGCAACGGGCTCGGAGCCACACCAATACGCCCTTGACCTGGAATTCTATGGGGAGATCGTGCCTGAGGAGAGCAAGATCAACAAGACCTCGAGGTACATCCAGCTAGCCATCGCCAAGAAGGCAACGGGGCACTGGCCGAGGTTGCTGCGACAGCAGGGCAAGCCAGCACAGAACATCAAGGTGGATTGGAACAGGTACGCAGTGGTTCTACAGCTGGAATGGTTATCTGCGACACAGTATTGGTGGGTGGTTTATGGCTCTTGTGCATGTGACGCTGATGTGGCGTGTCCTGTGTGCAGGTGGGTTGACGAGGACGACGAGGATGAGGTCAAGGACGATTTCGACCTTGGGAAGCTGCAGGACTTTGCGCAGTTTGCTGACAAGGAGGACATAGAGCCAATAGACAGCGATGACGAGGACCTGCCTGACCTGGAGAAATAGGCGGTGATTGCCACGCATTGGGATGTTTTGGGGTAGAAAAATGAAAGGTTGCAGCTTGACTTTAGAAATTTGTGTTTCACACAAGTTGAACATTTGGGGGTGCAGGGTATACCTTAATCCTTAAAGGTGTCATTGTTACTGTTGGGAAGTGGGTCATGTGCAGGTTGCGCTAGAGGTTGAACGTTTGGGTTGGCATAATACATCAACTTGCTAGCAGAGTACTTGTTCAGCAGGCAAGGTCAATGTGCTTGCCTTTCTGTTGTTTGCTGCAGTTGTATGCCATGTGCTGTTACAATAACAAAGACAACCATATTGTTGGTGAACTTTGTCCGGCACGAGAAAGCATGAACAGAAAGGGGCTGATGGCTGTTGCACTGTGTATGAATCCAAGCAAGGCATGCGCTGCGCCAGGGGCCAGTTCACCTTGGCTGTTCAGTGTGGCCGATCCTGGGATTTAATCAGTATTTTACCCATAATAGCCAGCCAACCTGTCGCCTTGCTTTATATGGCTAGACGGGGGCTGGCTACACAACCGCTGCAATGCGACAGCGGTGGCTGGGCGTCTTTCGCCATATCCAGTGTGTCAAGGTTTTCCTGGCTAGGCCTTGGCTGCCCCCTGCTCAAGTGCCAAACGATTGTTCAGCTCAAGTGCCTGTTCCACTCAGCTCTTGGAAGCTGCTGCCCTTTATGATGGTTGCTGGACCATAACACATCCCGTTGTCGCGGATGCAAGCTGCCTTGAACCGTTCCTGTTGCACTGCCCAGTTATCACCAAGCACTGAAGTAAAAGTGCTTCTCTTGCTACCACTGCAGAGCTGGTGTCCACCATGTCAGGCTTTGACCCAACTTGCCAATATGCTCTTTGTTTGCAATCGTGAAGTTATGGTGCTGGATGAGCTACGGAGCGTTTTCATCCAGGCCGATGCCTCGCTGCACTGCCAGGGCCACTAACCCTCGTGGTGTCCCATCAAAGTTGGTGGGTCCAGCTTTGGGCCAAGCCAGGCCAAGGATACAGCTGCACTTGCGCGCAAGCATCGCAGAAGACGGAACACAGCTCATAACAAGCAAGGATAGCCGCGTAGGTGCGTTGAACCGGTTTAGTCGCGAATTGGATAGCAATGCTTACACACATGCATGCATGCATCTTAGGCAATGCATGCATGGCAGTCTTCCATCTGTGCCCACAAAGCTAATGCCATACCAATGCTATTTTTTCCACGCGTCTTTTGCAGTGAAGCACTGCGTGAAGCTGCGCACCTCCTCTAGTTACCGTCGCCAGGCAGGGTGCGTGCTGCTGGTGGGCGATGCACCTGTGCTGGAGCTAAGGGGGAGCAGCACACCTCTAGACATACAGGCTCTGTACCTGAAAGAGGGTACCGAAGTTCCTCATGGTGAGCGCACCACCGTTTGCCAGCAGGGTGGCACTGTCCTGTCCCATTGCTCTCATCACCAATGGCTTACCAGAGTTGCACACACTATGCCACATACAGGCTGTGCCGACACCACCATGTTTGCCCACAGACCTCCCAGCACAGCGCCTGTACCACATCGCACCGCCCGCGCTTGCCAAGCTGGCAGGCGTGGAAGCTGTGGACAGCCTCAGCCTGGTAGCAGAGGTGCGGGTGCCCCCCCCGGCCGACTTTCTGGACGAGGATCGGCACCCGTGGCTGCAGCGGTTGCTTGTGCTGGAGGAGGTGCAGGACCCTGGTAACCTAGGCACACTGCTTCGCACCGCCGTGGCGCTGGGATGGGATGGCGCGCTGCTCATGCCAGGTGCGGGGCATGGGCACGCAATTAAATCGACGCAGCTGCATGGGAGCAACCTATGCCCACGCAATGCTGAGCGGACCTGGCATGCTATGCTACCAAGCAGGAGGGATGTGTCATGTTCAATCACCCCACCCACCCCACCCACCTATCCCCATGCCTGACAGAGCGTGCAATCATGCCAAAATGACGGCCCCACAGGCAACATCACTGCAATTACAGCCCCGCGGCAGCATTGCTGCGTCATGCATATAGCCTTAGTCGTGCAATTATCCTGGATGTTGGCGCAGGCTGCTGCGACCCGTTCAATGACAAGGCGCTGAGGGCTGCCCGCGGCGCCGCCTTCAAGCTGCCCCTGGGGTGGGGCGGATGGGACGAGCTGGGGCACATTGTGCACGCGCGCAGCCTGGACTGCATTGGGGCAGAGCCTGAGGTGCAAGCAGGTGGGGTGCTGGCAGGGGGCAACAGGGATGGGGATGGCTGCACTCGTGGGGCAGTGCAGCAGCTGTAACATGGGAAGGGACTGAGGGACAGGTGGCAACATGCTGGGGGTACTGACTGCCCATCATGGTGTATGTCACTCAGGTTCATTGCAAGGCATTCCAGTGGTACAACCTGATTACCACTCCCCCTTGCACTGCACGCGGGTTCCTTCACATGTGCCATGTGACGCCACAACTTTCCCTTCCAGTTGCTGCAGTAGCCCATTCACACCTGCGCCTGCTTGCTGTGCAACAGGAGGGTCCACCGCTGGCCAGCTGCTGTCCCCGCGCTCCGGTGTGTGCCTGGTGCTGGGCAGTGAGGGGCAGGGGCTGTCGCAGCGGGCTCGGGAGAGCTGCCGCCTGGTGGGGATCCCCATGCCAGGGGATATGGAGTCGCTGAATGTGGCTGTGGCAGGGGGGATAATGATGTTCATGATGACGGATGGGGCAGGGGCCATGCTGGAGGCACTGCAAGCGGGGTCCCGGCCTCGTGAACGCTTATAACAGTGCCCTTATCGCAGCAGCTGCAGCACATGGGATCATCCAGTGGCCCTGGGATGGAACCCTAGAAAGAAAGAAAGGAACAAAACACCCCCACACACGGCAGCACACCACAACCGGCAATGTTGAAAAACACAGACAGGCCGGGCAGCAACCGGTGGAACATGGCGTGGGTAATAAGGGCATAGCACCTAAGCATAGCCCCACTAATGTCTGTCAGTGTAGGAATCGCGGGGTGAACGAGCTGGCGGTGGTAAAGCGGGGGCAAGTGCGGCGGGAATTGAGTGTACTCAAGTCGATGGGTGCATGATGGAGCCTGGGGCATCCCCCTGTCGGGGGGCTACTAATATCATGCAACGTACGTTTCCCATTGTAGTCCCGCTGCCCCCTTGCTACGGACTCAGCTGTGCATCATGATCACTGATCATGATGCATCACTCGCTGTCACTTGACAAGTTTCAGCAATGTACAAGATATGTGAAAGCAAAGTTTGCTTTACAGCAACGTTTCTTTTTCATTTACGCCTCTGTGCGTTCCCTTTCTTTCTTTCTCATATTTTTGGGCCCAGGATACGCCATTGGATCCATAGCATGTTAAACTTTGTCGTAAACGATGAACAATGTTACAGTGGCTGGCATACACCTGCCTTGGGCGCTGCACACGTGATGGGTCACGGCATCCGTGCATGCGTATGCCCAAGCATAATGATTGCAAATCAAGCAAGAAATGGTGTCCTGGCCATCCTGTTAACCGACCATGTACATGGTCAATGACCCGCAACAGCACAGATGTGCGAAGCGCCAAAAATACCTAAATCTAAACAAATCCGGCCCAGCTTGCGTGCTCTCATGCTGATTAACTCATCAAGTTGTGCACGCGTATAAGCGGTAGGATCATCAGTACTGCAATGCAACTGCAGCACCCATGCTGTGTCAGGCAAGGGGCATAACGAGGAACAATCACTGGTGTTCCACACTGCGCACGCCAGTTGCGAGCGGCTGCGTTTTAAATTGGATGAGCGTTGTGGTTCAGTCCCAAGGTGGTGGATGTGCCCAGCCAAAAGCATGGTGTGCAGCAAGTTCAATGCGCAAAAAGCTGCAAAGCACGCTGGCCGCGTGCGCCGCCGCTGGCCCCGCCTATCGAGGAAAACTGGCTAGGCCTGCCTGCAGCGCACCGCCGCCGCGGGGTGGTGGGTGGGGCTGCGCGTCGCGCTTAGGCCTCATCCAGGGCAGCCACACCTGGCAGCACCTTGCCCTCCAGCAGCTCCAGGGATGCGCCACCCCCGGTGGAGATGTGGCTCATCTGCTCGGCCACACCGGCCTTCTCAACAGCCGCCACGGAGTCGCCACCGCCAATGATGGTGATGGTGCCCTTGGGGGTCAGCTCCGCCAGGGTGTCGGCGATGGCCAGGGTGCCGGCGGCAAAGTTCTTCCACTCAAACACACCCATGGGGCCGTTCCAGATGACGGTCTTGCACTGGCCAAGGGCCTCCTGGAAGGTCTTGATGGAGTCTGGGCCAATATCCAGACCCTGCAGCGGGAATGGGAGTTGATTAGCCATCAAATCAATGCACCATAAATAATTTAGTGCTTGTTCATCTTCCATGACAACATCCAGTCACACTGGATTAACTAGGCCTCAGTCAAGCCAGATGCTATATGTACGAACATCAACCAGCATGCACCAGTCATGAGGCAGTAAAGAAAACAGGGTTTAGGGTATAGGGTTCAGCTCACCATCCAGCCGTCGGGGATGGCGCCTGCGTCCACCACCTTGAACTCTGCGTCCTCGGCAAACTTGTTGGCGATGACCACATCAGTGGGCAGCAGCAGCTTCACACCCTTCTCAGCAGCCTTCTTCTCAAGGGCCCTGGCCAGGTCCAGCTTGTCCTCCTCCACCAGGGAGCCACCCACAGCCATGCCGCGGGCCTTGTAGAAGGTGAAGATCATGCCACCACTGTGAAGGGGAGGGAGGGAGGGGGCGTCAGTGCCATGCAGGAGGCTACTGTGGCAACCCAGTGTTTGGTGATGTCCCCAGATTGTGGCGATGGCAGATCCAGTGCTGACCTGTTTTGGGTACTGCACATTACCCTTTGCTGCCAAGTGCAGCCCAGTTGGTCCACAAAACTGATAGTTCTGTCGGCCGCAATCAGACCGTACTTTTGCACTCCCGCTTGTGTATGCAAGACTGACTGCTAAACAACTTGGACTACCAACTCCCTCCAGGGCCTGTTGGGCACACCTGGCTGCACTGCTGAGTTGCCAAGTAACCATCTGTAAATCCACCTCTACCCTGTGTCCCAGCCAGCGCCCACTCACCCCAGGAACAGGTAGTCCACCTTCTCCAGCAGGGACTCAATCACTCCAATCTTGGAGGACACCTTGGAGCCACCCACGATGGCGGCGAAGGGCCTCTTGGGGTCGGACACGGCGCCATCCAGGTAGTCCAGCTCCTTCTGCAGGAGGAAGCCAGCCACGGAGGGTGACAGAAACTTGGTCACGCCCTCGGTGGAGGCGTGGGCGCGGTGGGCGGTGCCGAAGGCGTCGTTGACGTACAGGTCGGCGTTGGCGGCCAGCTGGCGGGGGCAAGGGGGTGAGGTGGGTCAGTGGCACAGCATGTGGGCATTGGGAGACTAAGAGCTGTGTTAAGTGGAGAGAAGCAAGCTGCACTGGTGTGTTACTGCTGGGAACAAACACGACAGATAGTATGTGAAGACTCCCGGGGGTGTTAGTACTTCCAACTGGCTAAGCCACTGCAACTAGCCAGATGTCGCTCAAGTCACACCCAAACACTGCATGTACTGCACCCATCACTAGGCCCCTGCCGTGGAAGTTTCAAACAAATATACAACCAGTCCAGCCGATTTTTTGCCTTACCTTCTCGGCGAACTCTGCCCCGTTCTTCTCCTCGTCCTTGTAGAAACGCACGTTCTCGAGGACCAGCACCTACACAAGGCACCATTATCATCAGCAATGCAGCGCTTTGACGACAGCAAGTGCTTGGCGACCACCAGTGCATAGCGTAAATGTCACATTGCACCCGATGATGTGTCGCATTGGGTACGTATTGGCGAATTCCAGGCCAATTGGCACAATGCACACATTGGGACATGTGCGCTGGGCCGCATTACAGAGGCGATCCAACTCACCTCGCCGTTCTTCAGGGCCTTGGCAGCGGTAGACACCACGTCACCGATGCAGTCGTCCACCTTCTTGACCTGGAAGGCACAATGCGCGTCTCAGCAACCTTGCCGTGAGCAGCAGACACATGGCACCACATGGTTGATGACTATACTCGTGAGCCTTACCTCGAAGCCCAACAGCTCGGTCAGGCGGGGCACCACTGGGTTGAGGCGGAACTTGTCCTCTGGCCCGCTCTTGGGGCGACCCTGCACAAAGCACATTGGTTAGTAGCACAGCGCAGGTAAGGCTAGTGCCCTGTGTACTGACCAAGCCCCCATCACTGCCACGCACCAAGTGGGATGTGAGCAGGACCTTGGCGCCGTTGTCTGAGAGGTACTTGAGGGTGGGGATGGCAGCCCTGATACGGGTGTCGTCGGTGATGTTCAGGTCAGCGTCCAGTGGCACGTTGAGATCGGCACGCACGAACACGGTCTTGCCCTCCAGATCGCTCTTGGTGAGGCTGCCCACGCTCTTCTTGGCCATGCACACCACGTTGCGGGTGGACCTGCCGGAGGTGGAGCGGGTGGAGACCTTGAGGGTGGCGGTGGACTCAAACACACCGTTGAAGCGGCCCAGGGAGGCAGCCTTGTCTGACAGAAGGCCCTGGAATGCAGCCAGGCGGGGGGCACGGCGTGCCTTGCCTGATGGGGTGCTGGCAGCACGCACCACGGGTGCCTGGGCGCTCACGCGGGAGGTCATGGAAGCCATCTTGTCGACCTGTGGTGTTGATCGATGCGAAGGTGGGGTTGGAAAGGGAACGGATTGGTTGCTGGGTGGGATATTTGTCGGCGTGCTTGTGCGGCTAGGTATCGCTAGGTTCTGTTGCAGATGACCGCAAGATTGGGTGCCCTGCTGGTGCCAGGCAATGGAGTGAGCAGTGGGTGGGTGAGATCGTGGGTTTGGGGCTGAGAAAAGTGCTCCCAGTATTGATGTGCCAATTTAGCAGGCAGGCCTGGTTACAGTGGTGAAGGTGTTAGCCAGGCTTTTCGCTGCCAAACGCCCCGTGATGTGGGTGCACCGGCATCGGCAGGGATCGCCCACCATTTGAATATAATCGCATGCTTCGCATGCATGCATGTTGCAAACACATGTGACCCCCATGGACGACCCTACCGTGGCGTCTGAGGAGCAGTTTGAGCGGTTGCGGCGAGAGGTGGACCAGTGGATCACCAAGTCCAACCAACTCCAGAGGCAGTGCCAACCGCACGGTGCCCCAGATGACCTCAGCGCCAGCACCAGCGGCTGTGTCAAGGTACAGGACCCAGTACAGTACTTGAAACTGTTGCATTATGTAACTCTTTGCAAGATTGTGACATACCAAGAGCCAATCCATGCATTCATATGCATATGCATGCATTGTGGTGTCCCCAGGTGTGGCATTGTCATGACCTCTCTGCTCGGGATGAAACACGTTCAGCCCATCACAGACGTCCCCTTCACTATTACATTCCCACAGGTCACGTGCCAGCCTCCGGTTGTGTACCCCTTGCTGCGCACCTACAGCACCACCAACCTGGCCTTCCGCAAGCTGACCCTTGTGTGCGCTCACCTCAACCTGGAGGTGCTGCAACTGCAGCGGAAGGTGGGGTCATTGGCAGGGCAAACATACGGGGCGTTCATTGCTGCGGGGGGGTGCAGCACACGTGCGTGCCTGTGCCAAGAAATGGGGTGTCTTGCAGGCTGCATAGCCATCTGCACTCCATGGAGCAATACAGCCAAAGTAGGCCTGACAGGCGCCTCCTCACCCGGCATGATGTGCCTGTGCATGGCCCTCAACTGGGCACTGGTGGCTTCTCATGCTGTGTTTGCACCTTAAACCCTAGGGTTAACACAGTACCCCTTCAATCGCAGCACCAAGGGTTTTCCTTTATATTCTGACAGCTTGTTCCACCCCTTGCAGGCTGACACGTTCTATGGGCTGTTTGCCGGGTTTGGGGAGGGTGCGCCGGGCGGTGGCTGGGGCGACAGGGAGGGTGCGCTGTGCTTGGCCATGGCGCAGGTGGGTCCACACCAGGTCGCCCTTGGCGAGGGTGGGGTGCAGGCTATACCTGGTGGCACCATGTGCACTGCATAGCTGACTTGGCACCCAGCGGGACGCCAATTGACCTCTCCCCAACTTTCCAATGCCCCCTCCCCCTCGCCAAAATATGGCATTTGGTGGCACGGGTAATGCAGAATGTGCCAGCCCTTGCCTTTTCTATTTTTCGGGGCCCTGACCTTTCATCCCCACCACAGGCCCTGCCCCAGCTGCGTGACCTCCTGTCGATGGTGGCCTACCTCCACGACCTGGCGCACAACCTGCTGTGCCAGCTGGGGTCGCTGTGCGCGGAGCAGAACCGAAAGAACACGGTGCTCCAGGGGGAGAGCATGAAGTCCAGCTTCAGGGCGCTGGGGGGGGCACTGGGGGTGATGGTAAAGTTGGAGGCGGCAATCGCGCGCAGCGGCAGCTTTGGGTCGGCGCTGGCTGCGTACAAGCGGTGCGCGGGCTGGGGTTGGGGCTGGTGGGGGCGTTTTTAGCCGTGGTGCGTGTAAGCGGGCGCCAAGGGAAATATTGGATATCGTCATTTCAGACTTTTTAAATAGGCTGAGGTATCTATATTTTATACCTAAACCAAGTGGTCACGAGTGCGGGGATCTTTGCAGCTGTAGGGTAGGCAAGGGCTGGTGATTGCTTCACCATGGAGCAGACCACACCGAAAGCAGGAAACAAGGCAACTTGTTGTCGTCAAGGGTGTATTTAGCCATGGCCATGATGGGTATGATTCACCCTACAATCTAAACACTACACCCTGACCAGTGCCTGTTGTGCCCCACCCCACAGGCTGCTGCAGACCGCCAGCTCCCGGAGCCTGGCGCCAGGTGTCGAGACCACAGCACGCCTGGACGCGCTGCTGACTCAGCTGGAGGCGGAGCTGCAGCAGTCTGGTGTGTTCAGGCGATTCATAGACTGCCACCTGGCGGGGGGTGAGGTGGTGGAGCTGTGTGCGTCAAGGAGGTTCCTGGGGGTGGCGGCTGGGATAATCAGGTAGGGAACGAGGGGGGCGGGGGCAATGGTTGAAAGGACGCGGACGTGATAAGCGACTTAAAGTGGTGGTTATCTGCATTGTAATGCAGCTGTGCTATAGCTGTGTTGCCGTGCGACAAGCATCCTTTAACCAAAACCCCATGCAGTCCTTGTCACTGGCTGACAGCCACCCACATGTGCACCCAACATCATGTCCATGCCGCATTCATGTGCACCCTCTTGCATCAATTGCACCCACATGCACCCTCCCCGGGTGCACATGACCCCCACAATGTCCCGCATCGCTTCCCTCCCACATGGTGCACGTACCACACCCGCATGCAACCCTTAACGGCGCCCCTCTCGCCTTCCAGGGCGGACCTCACCACCCTCACCGCCCGCATCCACACCCCTGCCGAGCACCCCACAGACAGCGACTCCCTCCTGGGCCTCATTGGCTTGTTCATTGCCTATGCATGGATGGTGCATGCGGCATGTGATCGAAAGCTGCTGCGGTCATTCATCGACCTGCACCTCCTTGCGCCGCTGGTGCATGTGCATGGGGATGCCGCGGTCAGCCCCGCCACGCTCCTGTATCAGAATCTGCCTTCCGCGGCGGTGGCGCAGCTTCCTCGGGAGTACATCCGCCAGGTGGGGGGTCATCCGCATGTGCTTGCTTTCCATCATCCAATGGAACAGGTTGAGAAATAAAACTTTACATTAAAAGTATTCATATCTATTAGTTAATAAATTGATGAGCAAAAACTCAGGCCGATATTGTTTCCAATCAGATTGTTGGGAGGTTTGTGGAATTTTTGCTAAATCCACTACGGTATTGAATACGTCCAATACGTAAGCATTTTCCCACCGTGATTTTTTCACTGCTGTACTTGCGTGTTTTTGTTGATTTTTTTATACTCTACCCAGGCCACCGCCCACAAGCTCACCTTCCTGGACCGCCTGATGACCGACATGGCAGCTGAGCAGGGCCAGGTGGCGCTGCAGCACGCGGCCTGGGAGATGGAGATGGAGCGCATGCTGGGCCGGGGCGGGGGCCAGGCGCACGAGCTGCTGAGCCTGAGCCAGGGGGGGGTGGCGCTCATCAAGGGGGTGAAGATGGCGAATCACCTGGGGAGGAAATGCTTCCAGGTGGGGGCTGGTTTGGCTGTAGTGGGGAGCTGGTCTTTTCATTTTTGTTGCAGACAGGACGGGTGCTGCACGTGCTTGAATGCCGTCAAGATTGGGAACTGTTTGTCTTGGGATGTACATGAATCATTCAAACCGCAGCAGGCTCTAATCTGGCAAGAACTCTGGCAATCTTCAGATCTGCTCACACTTAGGTTGGAATTTCCACAGGTCATCTCCCTCCACACCTCCCAAGCGGTCCCCATCAGGCGCCAGGGCCTCGCCGCGCTGGTATACAGCCTGTGCCTGGTACAGTGCATCGCGCAGGCATTCGAGCGGCACCAGGTGGCCATTGCGGAAATCCTGCCGCATTTGGTGACACACACAAAGGGCCTAATTGAGGTGAGTGAACAAAACTGACCGCAGCTGCACTATTGTTGCAACGGCTCAGAGCAGGCATATGCGGGTGGTGCGCGCGCTTGCCGTGCCTCTGCATGCACAGCCTCTGTGGTCTGTGGTCCAGCTTGAGTACCTGGGAGGGGTGTACCTCATTTCGTAGGTGCATGCATCACTGCCACCCCGGCTTTCAGGAAATGCCACCCCACATGTTGCACAGTGTAGCCGTATCCCCCTGTTACACACACACTGAACCCCGACACTGCCTCACACACACGTTCGCTCCTCATACACACATACCACCACACGAGCTGTCCTAGCAAATGCAACCTCAATCTACCACCCACCCACCCACCCACGTTCTGCCCCTTCACCACCACCAGAAATTCCTGATTTATTTATTAATACCATTCCTGGACTCAATATTAACACACTCCACCACTCGCACACTAACCGCCTTCCCCCCTTCCCCCCCTCCCCCAGGCCAAGTTGTCCCACATGTCCCTCAGCCTGCACCACCGCCTGCAGCAGGCACGGGGGGCCAAGGGGCTGGCCATGTGGGGGCGGGCGGGGCGGGTGGGGGACGCACTCAAGGACTGCCTCACCGCGCTGGAGTTGGGGGCACGCATGGGGGCGGGGCCTGCCTCGTGCACGCACATGGTGAGCGGGGAAAACATGCGAGTAGGGAGACAGGCATGTTTTACTTAGGAGGAGAATCTTTATCAATTTTGCGTAAAAAGCTATAATTATTAGTTATTTCCTGCTTGAGCTGTCAGTGGTTGCATCCCTTCCTGGGCGCGCAACAAATGTAATGTAGTGTAATTCCCTGCTTGAGCAAGGAATCAAGCGTTACAATGACCTCCAATGTGGTTTATAAAAGTAGGGAGCATTTGAAGAGGGCGTGGGAGCGTGTGCGTGCAAGCATGCGTCGCCATGATAGTACTCCCCCTTCGCCACATCCCTTCACCACCCCACATACCCCTTGCAGGTGCTCCTGTCGCTGTCATTGGATGGGCTTGAGGCCACCTGCCAGGTGTCGCCTGATGAGCTCACTTACCTGCAAGACCTGCTGGCCACACTGCAGACCCTTGCTAACCTGCAGCTGCACATCCGCAAGGTGGGTGGGTGGACGGAGGAAACCACAGAGGGCAGGAATCGGCAGGTCACCCAGCATTCTTGGCTGGGGTGGCAAGGGGTGACAATCACCTCAAAGTTGAGTGGCTAGTGCATGGTGGTATGGGTTGATCTAGAACGCTCGCCTCCAACATAAGTAAGTAAGTAAGTAAGTATCTGCTTTCCAGCTTCGAAGCCAGGTTAGCATGTCTGGGTATGCCTCAGCCCAGTCCTAGAGCCAAGGCTTAACTGACACTCTTTCAAGTGTGGCAGATGGTGGCCAACCAGTCGTGCCGCTTACCGCACTTTCGTGCTCCCCACTTTATCCCGCCTCCTACATGCCTCATTGAAAACACGAGCTGTTCACAGCAATATGCTCATGACATCCACAGATTACAAAATTGATTGGCATGCATACCAGTGTAAGAAACTGTGTCTGCCCTATGGGACTCCACCCCCAACGGCGACTCCCTCTGCTACCAAGTACACTGCATTGCATTGCCAGACCTGAGTGCAAGAGGAATGTGCCCCCTGCAGGCCTGCTGCCTGGATTTCCTGTATTTCTACCAAGATCTGCTGGGCCCCGTGCTGGCCGAGGCGCTGCAGAAGCCGCAGGCAGCGCCCGCATTGCGCCACATTTTGGGCGTATTTGCGGGGGCCCACGGGGTGCTGCTGTCAGGGGGTGGAGACACAGCTGCGCTGGTACAGGTGTGTGATGACTCATCACTGATGAGGCATAGCCTTGGTGTTGCTGTTTGGACAATATAAATTCATGCTAGTAGAACTTCTCTATCATACTATCCAGATACCAATAGAATGGTTTTTCTCTTATTTTGCTTATCTTTTGCAGTAATAACTTAATCGGGGATGATGTGGCATGGTCATGTTGCAATTGTAAAAGGTGGCCACCTTGTTTATTGTACAGTGTGAGAAGCAAATTGATTGGGTATTAGTCAAAGTGGGATGATTGCATAGTCTGTGCCTGAGGAGTATGTGGGGCACTGCAAGCCATAGCTAGTAATTAGCCGCAGCACACCACAAACCATGCTGCACACAAAAGGCACACAGAGCTGGAGCACGAGGATGCACATGTGGAGGGGATGGCGGGTACAACTTCCAGTAGTTTTACCGATCAACCCACTCAGCACCACACCGCAACCTCCCCCTCTCTTCCCCAGGCCTACCAGTCCGACCTGCTCTCCACCCTGCACACCTCCCTCCTCAAACCCCTGTGCCTGGCCATAGAGACAGACCTGCGCCTGCGCCACCACGCGGCACACGTCACCCGCTCCGTCATCCCGGGGGGTGCCGACCAGCCTGACCTGGGGCGCTTCCTTGAGCTTGAGCCGCTGAGGGTGGTGGACACGGTGATCAGCATCAGGTGGGGGGTGGGGGTTGGACAGGGGCCTGGGGTGGCCTTCCATAGTGGATACAAAGTCAATGACGTGTTTAAGCGCGAAGCGATGACAATGGAATGGCATGCACTAATAAATCTTGGTCAGGGTCTGGGGTTTAGGATTGTCTCAGTGGTGCATGTACGGACAACTACTTTTCCCAATCATGCGTATAGTAGATTGTACCCACCCGCATTAACCTCCTGGAGCACCGCCACTGCGAGCAAGGCACCCACTCCACAATGCCACCCTCCCCCTCCTCCCCATAACCCCCATACATCCCATACATCCAGGCAGCACGTGTGTGACCACCTGAGCGCATCCTTCCACAGCCACACAGCGCTTGCCCCCCACGACTGGCGCACCTACGGCGAGCTGTGCGCACTGGCAGGGTCCAGGTATGGGCTCAAGGTGCGGGAGCCGCAGCTGCCGGGCAAGGCGCTGGAGCAGGGTGAGTGGAGGGCAAAGGAGGAGGGAACTTCGTGTGATTTGGTGGTGGGGAAGTAGTTGGACATTGTGTGGGGTGTGGGGTGGGGCATGTAGCCAGTCATGTGGTGCCCACTACTGCCCACATATGGTGCCTCTGCCATTGAGTCCGCGCGTGCGGGCATGGCCGCCGGGGGAGCGGGGCCTGCATGGGGGCAGAGGGGGTGTGGGGGGCACCTGCTTTTGAAGGTTCTTGGTATACATCCTGTGCTGTGTGGGCCGCTACCCCCCCACCAACGTGTGATTTGGTTTCCGCAGATTTGGCTCTTTCTGACATCCTTGAAGACCTACCTGTGTTCTGCTCCACTTACTCATACAACGTGGACATGCAGGTGTGTGGGTGGGGGGAAAGGCACGGGGGTTGAGGGGGGGGGGGGGGGACGGTGTGGCACCCGTGTAGATGGATGGGTTTTTTATTTGTACATATCTGGTGCCTCATGTAATGGCGATATGGCGGTGGATGGGTGTGAACGAACCTGAAGCCATGGTGGGCTTGTGTATCTGGGGTTGCTGCGGCTTTGTGCATTTTCCCCTGCCCTGCACATGTGCCCCCATGCCCCACGTGCTGCACCCGTATGTGGCCATGCCACACAACGACACATGTACAGCAGTTTTGGTACACTCCACAGAGGCCATGTGTTGCCCACATGTGACCCTCGTGTGTGTGCAGTTCTTCATTGAGCGCCTGTCCGCAGCGCGTGACGTGCGCCACATCAGCAGCCTGTGCATGCGCCACGTGGCGGGTTCCATCCAGCTGGCGGGGCTGGGCGTGGTGAAGGCGGCGCAGGACGCGGTGCGCAAGTATGTGGTGGCAAAGTTCCAGGTGGTGGTGCAGGTGAGCATACTAATTGATTGAAAACCCTTATTGATAGCCCTAAACCCTGACCACTCAATCAAACATCGGTGGTGACAAAGTTTTTGTTGAGGCACGTGAGCCTACTGACGTGCAGGGTAAGATTGAGAATTGAGAACCCTCTTCAACCATTAGTGGAGACATGGTGGGAAAGTTCCAGATGGTGGTACAGGCCCCACACACAACCCGCCATATCCTGGCAGCTGCATGGCATGTCACCTTCCCCCCTCGACCCCCCTCAGCCCCCCTCACCCTCCTTTCACCCCTTGCAGCTTCTGATGGATGACCACATCCGCGCGCGCCTGCTCAGGGAGGCACGCTATTTCAAGGAAAACAAGGACCAGCTGCAGGGGAGGTACCCCTTAGCTGCGGCGCAGCAGCTGGTGGCTGACGTGGCCAAGCTGGGGGTGACCTCAAGGGGGCAAACCTACTTTGATGTACTGGGGGAGTTCATCACAGGTGGGGGCGGGTGGGGTTCAGATGGGGATCGGAGAACAAACGCTGCCCTGTGCGTGCACCTTGGGCCTCAAAACCAACCCCTTCAAACCCTGTAACAGCAGCACATGGATTCTGGCGACTGCCCACTCCACACGTTGTCTTTGACAGCGATGCTCGCAGTGGCAATGTATGCGGAATGGCCTACCAGCAATGGCAGTGATGGCTCCCCCTGTGGTTCATTAAGAGAGGCAATATAGGGAACAGTATCCATTGAAATATGCCCTATGCGCAGTGATGGGGTTCAGGATTTTGGGCTTTGGGCTTTGGCTTTAGCTTTTAGGATTTAGTGTTTAGGGTTTTAACCAAGGATGCCCTGTGCGCAGAGATGGGCAACGCCCTTGGGTTGGCCCGCCTGGTGCGCCACGGCGGCATGCGGTTCTCAGGGCAGGCCATGCAGTTTGTGCCGGCGGCTGAGGAGGGGCTGGGGGTGGTTTCAGAGCCAAGGGGGGAGGCCAGCAGCAGCGCTGCGCACAACCTGGATGACGTCATCAACACACTGCAGACACATGCAGTGGCAGGTGGGATGGCGGAGTGGACGGGCATGTGCCCCATCGCATTGGGTTGCCATGTGTGAACGTTATGCGCTGGCCATTGCGCAGGATTGCTGTTGATGGCGGGGTATTCCATTGATGGGCCTTCCATGGCGTGCCATGGGTGCTAATGGAGTGTGTTTTGGTTGTAAATATGTTGACGGTGCGTGTCCCAGGTGGAGCTGTTGGGGTATGTAGCCCTGGTCAGCCATCCAGCCTGCTCATATGGTAGCAGTGTGGTGACAGGCGTGCAGCAGGCTCCTGTTGTACACAGCCCTGCACAGTTCAGGAGGCCGTACCACAGCACCCACACCCCATACCCCCACACAGCCTTCCAATCCCCCCCGCCCCCCACCCGCAGGTGCCGACAGCCTGCTCCTGCTCCTCCACGCCTGCCGCTCCGACCTGCCCTCCCCTCTTCCCGACCACCTGCAGCTGCTGTACCTGGCCCTGCCTGCCCTCACCACCGCCCACGTGGACCGCCAGCTGCTTGCCAAGGAGCAGCTGGCCAGGCGCAGCAGGGAGAGCGGGGCAGCGGCGGGGTTCACCGAGGATGGGCTCAGCCTGGGGCTGGCGCTGGTGCTCAAGGTGCGTGCGGGTGTAGTGTGTGGGTGGGGGGGGGGGGGGGGGGAGGGGCGATGGAACATGTGTTGTGGGGACGACACCGCCTGGGCTCATGTATCTCATATACCAAGTTATACCCTGCAGATGCCGAGTAGGCAATTAATAATGCAAATAAATTAACCAACAAATTTCGCCTGTGGGCGTTTTCTTACTTCTTAAGTTTGTTTACCCTGCAGGCGCTGGACCAGGAGCTCGATTTTGACTCTTTGAAGTGGTTCGACTCTCTAGCTGCCCACTACCAACAGGAGGAGGAGCAGCTGAGGGCGGCTGCAGCTGCGGGGCAGGGGGGGTTCTCCCTGGCAGGCATGTTCAAGCACCTGGCACCGGGTGGGAGGGCGCCAGGTGGTGATGGCGGTGGAGTGGACGGGGAGGGCGTGAAGCTGATGTTGGACCGCGTGGCGAGCTACAGGGCTGAGTTTGAGCTGCTGGAGCTCAGCCTGAGTGGGTGCCGCGCCTTCTTCACAAGCATGGCATAGCATGGCATGCTTGTAAATATTAATTACTGGCATGGCATGGCGTAGCTGCCGCAGCGTGCGGTGCATCCTTGCCGGTTGAGCGCCTTCCACAGGCGTGGCTTAGCTTGCAAGGCTTGTTTTTCTGCCCAGGAAATGATGGGCAGGAAGTGACTTCAAACGTAAAAGGAAATCTGGTGTTGCATTGGAAGTATGTTTGCCAGGGGTTACCCTGCTTGTGGACAAAATATATACCACGCATATGGAAACCTACAGCACACTTACAACGGCTTGTTTAGAAAGTGAAGCAAAGATCTGATCAAGAGTTCACTTTGGCGATTGTGCAAGGAATGGCGAAAATAATCCCTATGTATGGCTTGGGAACCCTCCAGTCCACATTCCAAATTTTGGGACACACAAAGGAGGGAAAAGAAGCTAAAAAAATATTACCAAGCTGAAAAGCTATTAGGTTGTAGCACACAGCAGGCTTGGGGCACTGGGGCATTGGGATGGGGCAAAAGAAAAAAATGAACTCTAAAGGCCACGGCGAGATTCGAACTCACGTTACTGGATTCAAAGTCCAGGGGGATCACCACTACCCTACGCGGCCACACTCAGCGTGCAACGCTGCAATTTCGGGTCCTCAAGTCGATGCCATGACTAATGATCCGTAATTATATGTTTGCGCCCTTACGCGATGTGATTGCCTAATCATTGATGTTGATTGGAGGCAATCTAAAATAATCATTGAAACCAATCCAAGCTTGCAGTGATGATCGCCTAGGCGTCCCACCGCCGTCGCCGCCTAGAGCCTGGCCTGGTACGCCCTTGATCTTGCGCCAAGTAGACAGTACGTACCAAAAAGGTACCGGTCCGCTGCCATTTTGACGCCAAGTCACCGCACAGCCTGGTTAACCCGCCATTGGATCGTCTCAATGCGCGGGGCACCTGACGTCCCGTGAATCGTGACGTGGGGAAAATGAAATCCAGAGGGATCCTTTTGCAAACGAGCGCGGGACGCGAATCGTCGCACATGCACACACGTGCGGGCTGCTGTAGCCCACCAAAAACGGTGTGCAAACTTGTTGTGCAAAGCAGACAGCACGTTGTTGGCAGAAGTTTTCGGTGACGATGCGGCGTCCTACTGTGCATGCTATGTGTGTAGATATGGGTGTCAACGGGGTGATACCACGAGGCGTATCCCGCCCACACCTGACTGGCAACTGCACCAACTGAGCTGAGGGAAATTGTCTCGTCGCCTGGCAACCCGCACTGTTTCGTGTGGTGGGTTCATGCAGAGGTGCTTATTTCGTGAGGTGAAACCGTGGGGTACCGCGTATCAGTGGCGTTGGTACATTTCAATAGATCAAACCCCCAACCAAATATCGGACGCATGCCTGCATGCGTACAAAGCAGTGGTTTGGCATTTCACCTGCAGAGGCGAACACGGCAACAAGCGCACCTAGACGTGTAAGGTGGAGCCCTGTGGATTTGGCGGGGAGCACTATACGGTAGTGCACTATGTGCCAACTTGCTTACACCTAGACTTGCAAGCTGGAACCTCATGGGACCCACTTTGGCAAAGAATCTCGCCTTTTGTTGGGTGGCCCTGTCGAATATTGGGAACTTACAGTGTATTACAGCATGGTTAAAGCATTAAGTACTCCCTGGGACGGTATAGGAGGTACCAATGCTGGATACTTTGCCACTCTTGTTATTAACAACCCTAGTAGGGTCATCACCAGGCTGGTACACCAAGCAAGGGGCAACTCAACTCTCTGATACGTGCGCGTTGATATCCAAACGGCATTCAAGTGAACAGCACATTACCCCAACCACCCAAACCCTGCTATAGATCCTGTTGCCACCTGCAACACAATGGTAGTCACCTCCCCCACACCCCTCCCCTCTCCCACCGCCCACACTCGCTTTGTGCTTGGCCAGCTCACTGCCTGCTTCACCTCCCCTCTCTTGCAATTGTTTCTGGTGTCTCCACCGGGTACAGCGTGGCATAGCTGTAGAAGGACAGGATGGGGGGCACCTCCTGGCTCCACTGCTCGTGCACCAGGAAGCGCTCAACCATGGACCTGCACGGGGGGGAAGGGTTCAGTACATCAGAGGTAGCCACAGCCACATGGGTGAAGCAGCGTACTGCTGCAGTGTATCGGTGGGATGCAACCCTGCAAACATACTTAAGGCACCTGCCGCACCGGTTAGCTAAAATCAGCCATCCAGCACTGGATAGCCACAACCAGCAATTGTCCAGCTGACGCGTGCACCTGGGTACTTCTCTAACACATTGATATCCACCTGCTCCTGCAGCCCACTTACCCACCTACCCATGGCGTGCACCTATGGCGTGCACCTAAACCCTAAACCCTAAAAAGTCACCCCCCAGGTGCCAACAAGTGCCTGGGTGATACCAAACCCTAAAACGTCACCTCACAGCTACTGATTAGTACCTGGGCGAAACATACTCCTTGAGCGCAAACCCCATGGGCTGCACCAGGCGAGACAGCGCCTCCACACTGGGCTCCCAGCCAGACAGGAATGGCTCCCCCTTATTGGCCACTGAGGAGGCGGTGACGTCGTAGGCGGGGTAGGAGGCCCAGCCGCGCAGCGCATCCAGGTGCAGGAAGTCCAGGTGGAGCAGGCTCCCGGGGACCGACAGCTGCGCCACGTTGGCCAGCAGGTTTTCGGCGGCGGCCTGTGGTCAGGAGAGGGTGGGTGAGCTGATGCCCGGTAGGGAGTGGTGCGGGTTGAGATGCTGGGAGGCAGCGGCTGAGCAGGGTTGGTTGTAGAGGAGGTTGGCCATGTTTTACATGCACATTCATAATGCACACCATATGGCAACTGCAAATTTGAATGTACATATAATATGTTGAAGAAAAAAAAATAAAGTGGATTTCTAAGAAATTAAAATATCGAAAATATTACAAAAAATATTTTAGGCCATGATGTGCTTCCACAGCGCCCTGTGTGCCTCCCACTCACCGGCGGCAGGTAGTAGATGAGGCCCTCGCACGTGAACAGCGCCTTCTCGGTAGGGTCGAACCCAGACCCTCGTAGGGCTTCCGCCAGGGTGACGCGGGACAGGTCAGCGCCTATGTACACCGGGCGCGGGTAGGTGGCTGCGTCTGGCAGCAGGCGGGACACCAGGGACTGCTTGCGCTGGGAGGCAACGGGGAGGTCAACCTCGTAGAACTGCGGGAGGGGACAAGGGGATTTTAGGGTACGGCGCTGAGGTGGGGGGCCAATAATGGGTGGAGGAATGGGTGTGTACTCTGGTGGGGGGGATGTGTGTGTACTCTGGTGGGCATGGGGCAGGCAGAGGGGGTGCTGCATGCGGGGACAGCATGTATGTGCGCATGCTGTAAATGCTCCACAGGTGCAACTCAACGCTAGTAATAATCATTCCCATTGGGTAAAGTCTGCCCTGCATGTTCACTTCGCATGTATGTGTGCTGTATATGCCAGGTAAGTGGTGTCCATGCATTGGTAATGACCATGGCCCCTTGCACCATCACCCCGCGCCGTACCTGCACCCCCGGCGCATGCAGCCTGTATGCCCTTGTATCAAACCCAGCAGCAATGACCACAACCTGGCGCACACCAGCGGCAGTGGCGCTGCGCACCGCCGCGTCAAACCACTGGGTGCGCGCGTCAATGAAGTTGGTCATTCCTGGCACACCCCAGCGGGGGTTTTCCGTCACGCGCTGCGGGGATATGAAAAACAGAGGTCAATGGCGGGAGGTGGGCGGGGTAAGGACGGCGGGTGCTGGAATTGGCACCTCAAGTGCATTTGCCACATTTGGTGCAAAAAGGGACAGCCTTGAGGATCTGTCACTTGCGGCGGGCAAGATGTAGTGCACACACTATGCTCACCACTGCTCCCAACCAGAGTTTGCGCTGTGATTACATTTAAATGCCATCCCCACCAGTACACTGTAATTTCTGTGTGGCTAGACTGCTCGCAATTGACACACCACCGCCGCCAATCACTCACCATCTGCATTGCGGCGCAGCTCGTGGAGCAAAATGCGGTGAGTGCCGCGCATATGGGCAGCAGTGCATCCCTGAACAGGTGCGCCAGGTGGTCCTCGTTGTGGTTGGGGCGCTGCAGGTCGCGGTTCATGGTGCGGTGCACAAGCTGCAAGGAGGAGGTTGCAAGAGGGTAAGGGGGCAGAGAACGGAAATGGGGTGGGTGCCGTATGGTGTACATGCGCAGAGCGCTTGTGATCTTGAATGCGGAATTTGGCAAGCAAATGTGGATGTGACAGTGGCTGTGGCTAGCCCTCATTAGGACCTGTCCACATGTTGGTGAGCTACCTTGCAAGTGGCTTGGCAAATTGGATGCCTTGCTTGAGCTTTTGCACGATTCATGCACTGTGTAATTCACACGCAGTCACTGGCGCAGGTTGTGAGCCTCACCATTGTGTAGTTGGTAGGCTGGTAGAATGTGAACATGCGCAGCAAGCCGCACCCGCCACGGCTGGCCTGCCTGGCTGCCACGTGGCGCTCCTGGATGGGCTCAACTGGCGCATGTGACCCATGTGCTTCGCTGTCTATGCTGCTGCGCAGGGCGGGTATGGTGCGAGACATGCTTTCCGGTGCTGGAGCTGGCTGGGTGGCTGTGGCTGGTGCAGAGGTGGGGGGTTCAACTGTATCGCACGTGACTTCCCCTGATTCGCTGGTGGTGAGTGACGTGGCGGTGCTGGAGGTGCTGATTGGCAGCCTGGCTGTGATGGCACCAAGTGGCGTGGGGGGCAGTGGAAGACCGCCAGCTGGCGCAATGCCATTGGCTGCACTGTCGCCATCCAGCGGGGCCATGATGGTGGTGCACACCTTGGGAACGCAGGGGGAGAGAGGGATGGTGTCCATGGGGAGGTCACTGCATTTGGCGGCCATCATCTTGTGAGTGATGGTGAAGTCACTGCCTGGGTGGTTTGAACCATCCTCGCTGTGGCAGCTGAGGGGAATGTTGGCTGGAGGGGTGGGGAGGGAGGCTTCTGCGGGGGGCATTGCCGCAGCCATAGTCCAACTGGTGAACTGCACTCAACAAACAGCGACTGGTGTTGCTGGTTTTCACAGTGAACTTGTAGTATCTGTCAGTGACCGAGCTCTGGGCTGTCCTGTACAAGCCTTAGCGAACAGCTACCTCCAAGGGGCTAGTTGCAGACCTGTGTGGGAAGATGGGGTGGTTAGGCATTACTTTGGACAGCTGTAAGTGGTAACGTCAACCTGTCAAGTCAGCTTTGCAGTGCTTGCTGCGGCAATTGCCACAGCAAGCAAGTGGAGGAAGAGCGCTCCTCACCTTTGGGAGACTCTGGCGCTATCCTCAAATGTTGATGGCTTGGCTATGCTTGAAGTCACAAAACAACAGTGGTTTAGCAAGGAGTTGCGCGTATGCCTGTGAAAAGACGATGGTGACAACAGGAAACTCGAACTTATACTGATGTTCAACTGTCACTGACTACGGTAGAGGGACGGCCCGTCAACTGCGCGCGCGCCGCGGCGACAGGCGCGGACGGCGCGCGCGCGAACGGTGTCCCGTTTACCAACTGCGGCGCACTTCCAGCTGTCGGTAAACAAGCGACTCCCTAAGGGCTAAGTTGCACTGTAGGCTAAAATCTCGTCTAATGGCGTTGGCATCAGGGTACGGTTCATCACTGATACTGGCCAAGTACCGGTTACCAAGTTCGTGCCGCCATAACATGCATCCAGTCAAGTGTGCACAAGTCACTACCATGTGCAGATGAGAGTGACACGACAAATAACAATGTTGAGACCACAGTGGCTGGATTTTCCTAATATGTGAAGATAGTGCTTGTAAAAACTTCCTAATTTCTACTTGCTCCAACGCATCTGGCTGGAAAGCACTGCTTATACATGCAAGCTTGTCGCCCAGCATTAGAATAGTGTACAAGTAATGCACATAGTAAAATGGCATTAAAACCCATCCTTGGCAGTGATAGGTGCAAAGGATAGCAATAGGAGGTTTGTTCTTTGGGCTATATGGTGAAGAGATTGTCTGTCCAGCCACAACAAGGCGTCAGGTGCAAAAGGAGCACGCGCCAAGCAAGGTCATGCAGCGCTTTGCACTGCCAGCTGCTGCTGAGCCATTACTCCTGCGCGTATTGCCTTGCACTCCCCCTTGTGCTGCGGCCAGTGCTTGTTCCGGCAGTTATCGTTGCAGTAGCGGGTGGTGCCACAGGGGCACTTGTGCAGCTTAACTCGTCCCTTGCCCTTGCCCCCCTTAGCACCACACTGGCTGCACTGCCGGACCTTCTTCCCCTTGGGCTTGGGGGCGCTGGAATCCTGGGAGGCATCCGCGCTGGCACCCCCACTGGCCCCACTACTGCCGGCAGCACCTTCCCCTTGGGATGGCTGGGCCTGAACCACTTGCTGTGCACCCTGAGGGGCCTCCATGTCATCGTGCATGGGGCGGGGATCGGTAAGCAGCAGACATCGGACAATCTCTACTTGCAGCCGATGAATCTGCAATAGGAGCAACAGTAACATGAGAACCCAAGCCCCCTTTAACAGATCCATCTACAAGAAGGTTGTGTCTGCAAAGCAGTGGTTTGTTCAGATAATGATATATATATATAAGTTTGTTTATTTTGCTAGTGTGCATGCACAGTGTCACAGGCGGATGGCCAGATGCTCAGTGTGCACTACCTGGGTTTTGAAGTTGAGCGACACCTGGAACATGCCATTATCAGGCAACCACTTGACAGTGTCTGGCGGGAAGCTAGTGATGATTTGGAGACGGGGCGCCCAATCGCCTGCCTCGCCCAATCCTGTGCAAGTGGGACCAATCAGATCAATTACAGCAAAACTGGCTGCAAGCAAGCTCATGGCTATGTACATGTCATACCCCCAATCATTGCAGGTTTATCATTGGACATGCACCGCCACAAAGTCAGGTGGCAAAGAATCCATCTGCACACTTTCTTCTCAGGTGGCAAAGAATGTGGACTGGCACCAGGGCGGATGTATAGGGGGCACCAATTGCAATGGGGCCACATGGTGCGTCAAATAGGCCAATGGCTGGGGCATGCGCCCTTGGCCACAGGATGGGCAAATAATGCACATTGCACAAGGCAACGAGAGGGTTGATTACAGCTCAACACAGGGCATGCAATGTATTTTCCACAGCGCAAATCAACTGAGCACAGTGCAAATGGAGAAATCCTCATGGTGGCAGCAGCAGGCATGAGACAGCCAACAGCTAGTGGTCCAGCTAGTCTGTGCATGGCACAACGTCCAGCTAGTCTGTGCATGGCACAACGTCCCCGCCTCACCTCGTGAATGGAACGCCATCCCAACCACCCAAATCAGCGGCCATGCCAGGTACACAGTACCTTGCGGGTAGTCCCTGGGGTCGAGAAGCAGCAAATACCTGCAACGGGGAAATCAAATCATGTGTCAGCCTGGTCAATGAGATTCACGACAATGGCTGCATTGACTTTCAGTACAGAACTGTGGAATTAATGAGCAGTGCGCTAATGGAAAGCACCCAGCAATCGGGTAATTTGAACTTGCATATATACAACGTGAATGAAAAATGGTACAAACAGTCGCAGGACAAGGCTGTAGTTGGAGCAAAATCTGAAAGGCACACATTTGGCTGTGCTGCTGAACGCATCATGCATGCCGTTAGTAAGTATCCCACAGGGAAACAGCTAATCATACCTGTAAACTCCCTCCATGTACACATTGTCCAGGTACAACTGCCTTGCCACCCAGGGTTCTACCTTCTTGGCGTGTATGGCAGGAATGATGAAGACAAGAATTCTAGCTGCCGGTGTGCTGAGTACGACATGTGTCAGCAGGCGAGCCAGCTGGCGATGACATTTGCAGCGCACCAATATGTGTATCAGGCTTGTGCGGTGATTTTGCGCAAGTGGGAAGGGCGCAACCACCGGCTGCAAACTGTCATCAAACGCGGAGTCAATGGGCCCCAAGTAGGCCATCGCCTGAGCCATAGTGCTTGCCGATCTGTCTCCCAGACCCACCCCAGACAGCCACCTGGTGATGGGTTTGATCACAAGACCCTGCAGCCACAGCAAGGACACAGCTCAAGTGGAATATCACCTCAAGGTATCCAGATGGTGTGGCTATGCTGCCACTACTATTGTGTACAGTGGTGATAGGTAAATATTGGATACTACACCACATCCATGCATAGAAATGAGGGTATGTTCTCTCCAGCCCATGCCCCTTACCTCCATATCTGAATCCGAGATTTGCTCAGCCTCATACATCTGGAGCAGCACAAGCAAGGCCTCGCCCCCGCACGTGGCTGCTCCAGCATCAGGAGCCCCTGTGGCGCCAACGCATTTGCATAGCCAGGCCACCAGCAGCTTTAGCTCCGCACTGTACGCTGTGCTGGGGATGCACCCTGCTTGCCTGTGGCGCTTCTCGCTGTGCAGCACGTTCCCAAGCGCATCCAAGGCGGGAACAACCCTGTCACAAACAGTGAAGTCACCGCCACTGTGTATGCTGGTTGTCACCATTTCTACAAACCCCTCTGTCCCCAGCAGCACATCCCCGGGGATCACATCGCTGGTGGACATTACTTGAAGGAGGTGCAACGCCTGGCTGTGGATGACTGACGCAGGGACAATTCTCCCGTTGAAGTACAGAATGGCTGGCAGCAGTTTTGGCCTGTCCTTGAAAAACAACTTTGCCTCCCTGGGAATGGCACATGCAATGTTGGCCAGGATGCTCATCATGGAGGCCAGGGGGTGTGGGAGCAACTGCGTGCCTGGTGTGCTGGTGAGGATCTCAAACATCTGAAGGTCTTGCAAGCATGCCACAATGAGATCTGCACATTCCATGACCCCTTCCTTCAGCAACCACCTACAACGCAACAGCACGCAGGGTAGCAAATGCCTGCTTGCTCACAACATCTGCATGGCAATTGGTGTCCAGCAATGTTTTGTGTGTGCATTCATCTGCTCTGCATGTTGAAACGCTTGGCATCATGCACCATTTTTTCCCAACCTGTGCCATGGCCATGAACACAATACAATGACAATACTTCCACAGCGCAGGCAAGCATGGCGGAGAGCAAGCGCTGCACAATCCCCACCTGCATATCCTGGCCGTCAATGTGGCATGCTGAAGCTCGTGTTGCATTAATTTATCCAATTCAATCTTCGTATCGTGGTTGCAAGGAGACCCAACTGGCCCAAATACCAAGGGATCGGCCCACATGCGCCCAGAAGGGTGTGGGACATAAGCCATATCAGCAAACAAGTTAGCCACGCCCCACAGCACATACAGACCGGAACCACCATTGCAAATTTCAAATTCATCTTGCAGGCACTGGCTGTTTTGGATGAGGGCCTTGGACCAGACTCGAATGGGGCCATTGTGCCAAAACGCATGGTGAGCTCTAGGCGCCCCTTGGCACCGGCTCATGATGCCCACCAGCATCGCTGCAGAGGTGCGGGAAAGAAATGTGCTATTACTTGAGTGGCAAAGGGCAAATTTGATGTAATGCACAGAATACATAGCTTTAAAAATGTATATCCATGCAGGCAGGTACAGCGAACATTGTGCACATTCATGTGAAATTTGGGTTTACCAACAAGCCGGGCATTCAACACCTCCCACACCACACCATAGTGCGCCATACAAACAGTATCGTGCGTCTGCAAGCGCTTACTCAAGTCATCTTCCCTTAGCAGTGGGCTTGAAGCAAAGGTGCCATACACCAGCCATGTCATAGCATCCAGGCCCAAGAAGGTCGTGATTCGTTCTGGGTCCAGCTGCTGGGCGAATGTACAAACATCATGTACAGACACCCAAGCCATGGCATGTGACCCGCAGCAATCTTGAAGGCCAGCCCATTATGGAGCTCGGCACTAGCTTCAGTCTGAACAGAACAACGTGTGAGCTATCTTGAAAACATTGCATGGGTTTGCCGTGCTATAGAGTGCAGCTGTGAGCAGGGCTACATTTGGCAAACCCTCGGCGTCAAGTGTGTGCTGCATAGCCAACATAGTTAGTTACATGCATTCTAGCAAAATAGCCAGATTAGCAGTCAGTCTTGCACATGCGGCGCTACGCAGCTCTTTCCTGGCATAGCCAACATAGGCAGGCAATTTGGGACAGTAATGATTATGCACTTACCGTATGACGTTTTATAACAGTTATCAATTCTGTAAAATTTAAACCCAGAAGTTTTTGTTACAGCCGAACAACAGTATGAAGTGCAACTGTGTTTCTTGCAACAGCTAAACATCGCTGCAAAATCACTCTATGTCAGACAGCAACTGTGTCTGCAAAGTGTTTGTGGGTGAGTGGTGCCGGCCCCTACCTTCTGAAACAGATAGTGGCACAGGAATTTGGCAATGGGATAGACACGGTCGAGGTCCGTCGCCGCAAAGGCTCCCATCGAATAGACTTCCTGCAAGGTTGTAGTAGCGGTATCCAAGAACTCGTGAACCTGTGCAAACTGCCTCCTGGGCGCCGCCAACTGCGGTACATTGTAAAAGAAGGATATTAATAATAGAATAATAGGATATTACTAATCAGGTGACCATTGTGAGTCTCACATCTTTTGCACTGAAGACTTATTTCTGGTCTTCGGTTGGAAAGATGACCGGTCACTACCACTACAAGTGAGAGGGACATATGGACATGTGGGCATGCCACGGGATGCAGGATGGTACACGGACTCGAAGTCTGCAGTGAAACCTGCATACATGCAATTCATGGGACTGCATATATACATTTAAGCCAGTTGCGGTGCTGCTCACCCACCTCTGGAGGCAGGAACGGTGGTGGCTCATCGCTGTCTCCATGGGTGCCATGAAGCGTGCTGCCCTGACTTGCGTCCTGTATGGTGGCACACAAACATATGGAAAACTCTAAATTTCAACATGACGAAGCTTCGCCGCGTGCACGCCCGCCGCGAAGACAGGCAAGTTCAGTCGTCTGTATGCATGCATGCATATGGCTGCACAAACCCCTGTGCTCAGACACCGGCACCGCTGCTTGCGATACAGGCACCGTAGGGGTAATCTTGTTGGTCACTGTCACGTCGCTTTTCACCAAAAAGAAAGAAAAAAACCTGGATCGACCCTTCCGCTGGCTGCAGCCGCTCAAACTCGTGGCAGAGGCGCACGAGGTCATCCTTCTCCACACAACCCGAAGTGTCGACGTTGTTCGCACCCAGATAACCCTTCAACTCCTTGACGGAGCAAGTGACCCACTTACTGCTGCCGCCAATGCCCATAGCTCACTCGAGGTCCACCAATGGGTGTTAGTCTGCCAGCAGGCAACGCCTTGATGTCAGCACCGTTACATAGCAACTGAGCTGCTGCAATCGAGTTTGAGCTCTTTGGTAAACTGTACAAATAGCCACAGTACTTTGGTGGCATCGATAGGTACACAGATACGGTTTTTTGAGGGACTGGCCGATTGGAACCCTAATATTTGCCCTTGAAACCCTAATAGTTGCCCACACTGTCAGGTGGAACCAAAAGGGTGTGTCATCTTGCTAGGCACTACATACACAATGACCCACAACCCGCCACAAGCTACGAGTTTGCCCCAGCGCGTATTGCCTTGCAGGCCGCCTTGTGCTGCGGCCAGTGCTGGTCCTGGCAGGCAGTGCTGCAGTAGCGGGTGGTGCCACAGGGGCAATCGCAAAGCTTGGCAACCTGACCCTCGCCCTTGCCCGCCTCTGCACCGCACTGGCTGCACTGCCGGGCCTTCTTCCCCTTGGGCTGAAGAGCGCTGGGACCCTGGGAGGCACTGCCACTGGCCCCGCCCCCAACCCCACCACTGCCGGCAGCACCTTCCCGCTCACATGGCTGGTGCTGAACCACCTGCTGTGTGCCACGCGGGGGCTCCGAGGCATGCCTCATGGCTTGTCCGACGCTACTGCAGCGCTCTATCTCCGCATGTAGCCGATTCATCTGCAACAGCGGGGGGAGCGGCCTGTCAAGACTTAAGACCATAGGGAGATGTGCCTGTCAACAGTGCAGTGTGCAATTCCAAACCCATTTCCCCCCATGTCTGGTATGACATGATATAGCAGTGTCGCAGGCTTGATGCATGGAGGTTGCATCCTACCTTGGCTTTGAGGTCCGAGGACACGCGGAACATGTCACCATCAGGGGACCACATGACGGTGTTGGGGGGCAAGCTGCGCACAATCTGAAGGCTGGGCTCCCACTCCACCAGTTGGCCCGACTCTGCGCAAATCGACACCGTGCGAGTTATATGATCACCTCAAAACGTAGCAAGGATTGCCACTGCATGCATGCGTGGTATATGGTCTGGGCGGGGAGGTGTAGAGCACTGCAGCGCTGACATTTGTGGTACTACCTGCAATTGAATGGCACAAGCAGGCAGGCCAATCTGCAAGCCAGGAGCACATCTTCACACTCCAGGGCATGCATCTGCCCGCGCCTCACCTTTTCCATGGAACGACATCCCCACCGCTAGCACCATCGGCCACATCACGAACACCAGGTTATCTGCGTACTCCCTGGGAGTAAACAGCAGAAGGTACCTGCACAAGAAGGAGCGTAGTCACGTATCAGCATGGCGGATCACCATGTAGTACAGGCTGGCCAACATTGCACTTTAACAGAACAGAGCATTGCTCAAGCTTGAATGGGGTAGGCTGGGTATACACTAGTAGTTGATTTCCTTGCAAAGTGTGCTCACTGGCTGAATTTGTGATATCACATTCCAAGCAGTGCCAGCTCAGTGCAATGCCTAATGAGCATTCACCTTGGTAAACACGATATATCAGATACAAACCCCCTGGTGGTTTGTACCTGACCTTGCTTGGATGCACTAAACTTCTTTTAATAAAAATAAGAAAATAAAAAAAAATGAAAACAATGAAAAACAAAAAACGCAGTGAAAATATGGTCCCAAGGCAGCCATGGTAGGCTCATGCAAAGTATGTACTCCCTACTAGGGCTAAACGCTCATCTCCCTGTATTCATGAAACCCAGGTACCCACAGCACAGCCCACTGCCACCCGTACCTGTACAACCCCTCCATGTACACCTTGTCCCCATACATCTGCGTGGCCACCCAGGGATCTACCTGCTCTGTCATGGCCACAGGCATGAGGAACAGGAGCACCCTGCCCGCCTGGGAGCCCAGCTGGGCATGTGGAAGGAAGCGCACCAGCTGCTGGTGGTACTTGCATCGGATCATGATGCGCGCCCAGGAGGAACGGCGCTCCTGCAGGCATCCATGGGAAGCAAGGTTGCCACTAATTACCCTACTGTCGTTAATTAAAAACCCTAAACCTCATACTGCAGCCTGCGCTCTCACCACTAATAGTACACATCGGACATGGGCAATGCCTACATGGGCACTGGTTTGACATATGCGTGGCGTAACCCACAATAAGGTGCAGGTAGCTGCCGAGTAGTGTGTCAAACAGCATGTGCAATGAAGAGCTCTATTTAGGGTATGGGATTAGATTTAGAGAATATATGTTCTGACAGTCGTTGGTGTAGCTGGACGGTGCCTAGGACCAGTGATGCCATTTGTCAACATGCAATATCAATCCAAGTACATGCTTAGGCAATATCCATTGTCATCCAGAGTTCAAAGGATGTGGCAAAATTTGCACACATTCCAACTCTTGTGAACCAATGGGGTATTGTAACACCCTGAACCAACACATTGCCGCTACCTTCACACGAGGGAAGGGGTCAAACACCGGCTGCAGTCTGTCATCAGGATCAGTCGCACAGCAGATTGCAGTGATGTAGGCCAGCGCCTGAGCCACGGGCCCTGATGAGCTGTCCTCCAATCGCACCCGAGACAGCCTGTGGTTGAGGGGTCTGATCACAAGGACCTGCAATCACCATGACACCGCTGTGTACCTAGACTTTCATACAGGACAAGGCACAGATGGAAATATGTCATTTTTCTCCAGTAATGTTGAGACATTGAAATGCAGTGGGTGATGATACGGATGGGCAATTCTAGGCTGCTAACTGTTTGCAATGGTGGTGGGCGACAGGTGGTCGCGACACTGTGAATACACGTGTGCATCAAGGGCCCAGACTCTCCCAAGCGCATTCCCTCACCTCCAGCTCAGAATCTGACAGCTGCTCATCTTGGTACATCTGTAGCAGCACAAGGATGGCCTCGCTCTCACACGCCGGTTCACCTTCACCCCCCTTGCCAGTGAAACCAGCACGCTTGGACAGCCATTCCGCCACGCCAACCCTGACATTTAGCTTCTTGGCATACGCTGTGGCGTGGATGGAGCCTTGCCTGTGGCGCTTCTCCCTGTGCAGCACATTTGCAGCGGCTTTCATGGCAGCAGCAATGGTGGCAGGAGCCGCGTCAGCAAGGTGCCATGTCCATTGCCGCCGCTGGTAGTCAACATTTTCAGAAACGCCACCATCCCCAGCAGCTCATCCCCGGGGATGACATCATTGGCTGCCAGCTGCCCTAGAAGCTGCAACGCATGGCTGTGGATTGACGCATGGGTGGTCACTCCATTGAAATCCAGTACGGCTGGCAGCAGCTTTGGCCGATCCCTGAAAAAAGCATTTGCCTCCCGGGGATAACAATGGCCATGTGCGTCAGGATGAGCATGATCGAGGAGAGGACATGTGGCAGCAGCTCAGTGCTCCGAGCCCTTGAGAGAAGATGACACTTCTGAGAGTCTTGCGCACAGGCCACGATGAGGTCGGCGCAGTCCCTCATCACCCCTTCCTTCACCAGCCACCTGCAGCACAGGGGCACGTGAATCATCGCACCCTGATGCGCCTTGCATGTACTGCATCGCCGGCTGTGTGCATGGCCATGGGCCTGATGCGGCCTGCGCATGTGCACTCAAATGCTGCCCGCCCTTATACAGCATGGTCATCAAGCAGCCGCAAGGGAGGGACCAGGTGATCCTCGCACATCAGGCAGGCATGGTGGAGTGTCCAAGTGCCGCACATCACGTTTGGCATGCACAGCAGGCAATCACAGGTCTGCAGAGACCCCACCTGCACATCTTGGACGTGGTTGTGGCATGCCGATCTCATGCTGCAGCAACCGATCCAGCTCAACCTTCTTTTCAGGGCTGAATGAGGTTGACGGCCCACACACCCGGGCATCGCTCCACCGGTACCCCGAGGGGTGCGGGACAAGGGTCATGTTCGCCACAACGCTGGCCACCCTCCACAGCACCAGGGGCATGCACTTGACCTGGTCACCCTCCAGCAGATGCCGGATGGTTCCAGCCAGGGCCTTGGAAAAGAAGCGGATTGCGCCGTTGTGCCAAAATGCACGGAAGGCCCCGGGCACCTTTTGGAATTGATCCAGGACCGCCAACGAGGTCACTGTGCCATGCACCACAAGGGAGGGTTACCTTTCCAAAGGGAAATGCCAGTGCTGCTAAGTGAAGAGGGAATATGCAACTGTGTTCCGTGGATATCTGCAGGCAAGCATACAACTCTCCACCCGCTGCAGGCATTTGACTTTCAGTGCACGCCACCCTGATTTTATAGATCCTAAAAAGGCACATGCAGATGGCATTATCATCGAGCTGCCATTCAGTGGCACAGATGATGCACCGCATTCATGGATACTCCCCGCTCTCCATGCCATATCACAATGTGCCACCCCAACAGTCCCGTATGCAGCTCCGTCATTGCATGCATAGTGTATACCATGGCCGTGGCCATGTACATAGCTCACCCAGATCATCTTGCTGCAACGCAGGGTACGCAGCATCGCCTAGGAGCAGCAGCCACGTCACTGCATCCATGCCCACAAACAATGTGATTTGCTCCGAAGTGAAGTCTGGACACTTGGCCAACTGGACCATTGGCACAATCCACTGCACGCATCCGTTGGCGAGCTTGGAGGCAAGCTCATTGCGCAACTCGGTACCAATTTCATTCTGTACAAACAAAACGTTGGGCTGGGCTGAGCGGTGGTCTTGCTACGCAGAATCAACTGTGTCCAGGGCAAATGCATATGCGAACATCCTGCAGGACTATCCAACACAAAACAATCACCTAGGCATGCGAGGTCAAATCCCTGAATGCCCAAGCCATAAGCAAAAGAAGGTTTCTAAGCCAGGTATTGCTGCCAAATACACCTCTGCCGGATCACTGCATGCAAAAACCCTAGTCTGCACAGGCGCTTTGGGTTGGTGGTTGCTGGTCCGCACCTTGAGCAACAGGTGGCCATACAAATATGTGACGATGGTTGGGATGGGAGTCTCGCTCAGCTGCGCAGACCACTCCTTGACTGTGGTGTTTAGGAGGGAACTAGAGGTGTCGAGGAAGTGGTGCAGCTCTGGGAACTGAGCCCTCCGGAGGGACGCCAACTGTGGAGCAGTTGTAGAGGCGGGGTTTAGGGTATAGGGTCCTGACGCATAACGTCTAACCCCGCAGGCCACCTGAACTGGGAGTTGTATGCGCGCGCAGTATGCTTTCTTGTGAAAGGCTTCAGGTGGATAAGCCATTTGCAAGGGTGGAAAGAGCAAGCGTATGTTTGCAGGATGGGAAAGGGTGCAGGATGGGATGCTGGAGACATGTGTCACTGGTGAGAAGGTGCAGACTTTTCAGGGCTACAATATATCCGCCGCATATGCCACGCGGGTTTGCAACACACCCAGTTGGGTAGCTGGGCACTCACCTTTGGAGGCAGAAAGGGTGGAGGCTCATCCCCACTGAGTGGCTTGGATGTGCTAGTTTGACCCTGTGTGTGACACAAACACACGGGACACCCTAGGTAAAATACTCCTTAAGCTATCGTGAGGTGAGCAACCAACAAACCAGGCAAGGACACACGCTGCATGCACTCAACTGGGGCGTTTGCATGCATATACAAGCGGACGCATGCATGCATGCATATGCCAACAGATTTGAAAGTACAGTCATAGCAACACGTTGGGAGTAACAACAACCCCAGGTGCCTCTTAAACCACGCAGCCCACCTGTCTAGACCTCTCCCCTGGCAGCACCCGCTCAAACTGGTCACACAGGCGAACGAGGTCAGCCTTCTCCACACAGCCCGCGATGTCGACGCTGTTCGAGTCGAGATATCCCTTCAGCTCCTTGACGGAGCATGACGCCCATTTGCTGCCGTCAGTGGCCATAGCTCAAGACAGAATACTCGGGATCAACCACTAGTCTGCCAGCTGATCGGGTGCCTTGCATTGGCTGCTGCACATGAAAGGTGTTCGTCTGACGGCCAGGCACAGACGTTGGGGAAACAAACCTTGACATATGCCCTTAGGGTCTGGGTACAAGCTTCGCTGGAAAGTACACTGGATGCTTGTACGCTATGACAGCCTAGCTGCCTGAGCTGGCAGGCTGAGGCTAGCTACGCAGACCCTAGCCTGATAACCCTAGCCTAGGTTTATCAGGGCTTTTTCACCCCGGGGTGGGCGCTGCTCAGGCCTGAAACTCAGACCAGAACCTCTGGGTATCCTAGACTAGCGGTAGCAAAGCGGATAAGGGTGATGATCTCTCAAGGCCTCGCCAATTCTGAAACCTACCGGGGTTGACCCTCCCTGTGCAACGCGGATCACAGTTGTCAATCACAATGTAACTTAATGTGGGGCATTTTGCCTTGAGGGTCCTTCCGTGCTCTCTACACTGTCGGCGATCAGGAAAACAGTGGTGCTTGAATAGAATAGGACGTCCTATTCTAGTACTAGCGTGAATATGTTACAAGAGGTACCATACAATACCTGCTGATGGCGTGGACTGTACATTGTCAATACCTGTCCAGCCCACCTGAGGTGGGCTACAAAGCTATCACGTGAGCCCTAAATTGCAGTGCTTGAAGTACCTAACAAATACATTGTACCACATCATTGCTTCTGGGAACCCACATGGGATGCATGCCCCTTCCTTTCCCACTGTGCCAATGGCCCAACTCTCCTCCTCATTGAGACCCTGGGGTGGGGACACCCACATGCGTCACCGCGTCCCTACATGCGGCTAATCTCAAACCGTAAGGTCAACATGAGGAACCGCTGATCCAGAAACGTATGCAACCCAAGTGATTACCCAACCGTCTACGATTTTGTGCTCCACTGCCGCGACATCCTCTCCACCTCCTCCCTCTCCCTCCTCAACTCAGCCATGGAGCGCCGCGCACCACCCACCGCCACCACATCCGCATCCTCAACATCGTCCCGGTCGTCCAACCCCACCCCATACCCCCCGCCATCCTCCCCCTCCTCCTCCTCCCAGTCTGCGTAGTCCCCATCCTCCCCTTGGTCCTTGGGGGGGGTGAGGGTATCCAGCGTGTAGATGGTCTGCGGCGATGCCACCTGGCGCATGGTGCCGGGGCTCCCCCACAGCCCCTCCAGGTCGTATTGCTCCCTTGCTTGCTCCAGGAACACGTGCGCCACAACGCTGCCTGCAGGGGGGTACAGAAGGGCCACATCGAATTCTGCCCACACAGCTGAAGCTGGCAAGCACTCAATGCTGAATGCTCAAGGCTCAAAGAAGGCTGACTTGGCATGGAACGGAATGACAGGAATGGGCGGCGTGGTTTCAAATGGAGCCTCTGCTTCACATGGCCCATGTAACACATGCCCCTTGGCCCAAAAGGCCCTCCATCCCCCAGCCAAAATTTACATATAGACCCCCTGCGTGACAGCATTCATTTACCAGCCTACCCAACACCCCATACTCCAACCAAAATACCCCCCCCCCACACCACCCACCACCCACCTGCATCCACCAGCACCCAGTCCGCCCCCTCCCCTCCCTCCACCCCCGCCGCCACCCCCTTGGCCCCCAGCGCAGCCAGCCGCGCCTTGAGCTCGTGCGCAACAGCAGCAGCAGCGGACTGCACGTGCTGGTGCGAGCGTGCGCTTGCCAGCACCAGGTGCTGCGTGTAGTTCACCCGGTGGGCCACGTCGATGACAACCACCCGCTCGGTGCGGGCCGCCACGAGCAGCTGGGCTACCTGGGGTGGTGGGGGGGGGGTGTAGGGTTAAGTTTGAAAGGTGACTTTATATTTGTTTGATATTTTATGTATGGATTTTAGTAGTTTGCAAAAACAATTGGTAGTAATAGCTACCTTCAAGATTGAAGTATGAAGTCTTGAAAGAAAACATGGCTAATTACAAGCGTCCCCCAGTGCCGTCGACTTAGACATACCCATGTCAGCAGCCAGCAGTCTGCCCCACATGCCCACTGGGGGATTGTAGTAAAAGCATTGCCTGCATCTGCCACGCATACCGCTGTGTGGACAAGCATTAAACTAGCTCTGTCCACACAACAGTTTACACCTAATCTCACATTCCTCCATGCATTTCTCCCCCCTTGTCCCACCCAAACAGGCCACACCCCTCGCAGTCGCATCACCTAACACCCCTCCCTGCCACCCCGCACACCATAACCCCCACCTCATCTGGCGTGAACACCGTCATGTAGGCCCCCTTCTCCTGCACCTCCTGCGCATACTCTGCTGCCTGCTCGGGGGTCCACCGACGGTCAAGGGCGGGATCACGCGACACTTGGCGAGGGATATACGGGCGGTTCACAGGCGGTGGCCTGTCGTCACCAACAGTTCCCACCACCTCCTCCTCCCCCTCCGCCTCCACCCCTTGCCCTGACGGCTGCGCCTGTGATTGCTCAGATTCCAGCACCGCCATGATCTGCGCTATCAACGCCACCTTGGTTTTGGTGGGGGGGGCGCCACCCAGGATCACCAGCGACTTCTGGAGCACCTCTTTCTGCATAGGACACATTTCTAGAGTTTAAAATCACACCGTAAAAAAACCCTGACGGTGACTAGTCTGTGCTGCAAAGCATTGCAGGTGCGGGTTCGGTGCTATCTCGTTCCTTTCTGGTAACCCGCACTTGGTGATCATCAGACCACCAGATGGACATTATGCAGATGAGCCACGGCGACCCATGCATCAATCTCTACGATAAGTTGGCGCATCGCCTGTCATACATGGTGTGCCATGTGCATGTCGGAAACCCACTTGTCAATGCACATGCAATGGTGCATGCACATATTCAAGCACATGCCCGCACATGTGTAGATAGTACATGCAAAAATGAAAATGTAATGATACATGTATGTGTACTTGTACGCTATCATGCTGCCCCACACGAGCAGCATCAGGAGGCACCTCTATACATGCCTTTTCAATGTGTGTACCACCAGTGCGCGGGGGTGTATGAGTGCCGCACCTTGAGCTGCGCCAGCTTGTGCTTTGTCACCCGCAGGCCCCCCACTGCGTGCTCAAGGTAAGCCCTGAACTCAGACCTGTGGGAGAGTGGGGACCAGGGGTCAAGTGGGAGTGTGGGAGAAGGCGCGTGGTGCTGATTTGAGTGTCTAAATGGCGGATGGACCCGGCGGAGAATCATGATCGTGTTGATAATGTAGGGGGTTCAATGCCGGTGGTGGTGCCGGCATGCCAGGCCAAGCCATGTGATGCCAGTGGCATGGCGTGTAATGATGGTGCTGTGCCGTGCAATGATCTCGCCATTTTGATTACGGTGCCGTGTTGCGTAATAACGGTGCCCTATGATGTAGGCGCCACGCTGTTTGATGATGGTGACACACACATAATAATGGTGCAATGCTGTATGATGATGATGATGATGATGATGATGATGATGACATGTCACATGGTTGATGGTGATGGTGCAATGCTGTGGGTGATTGATGCTGGTTTCATGTGGAAGGCTGCACCACTTACATTGACCCCTTGCTTTCCTGCCCCTCCCCAGCCTGTATCCTCTCCAGAATCTCCTCCACCGCCACCCCCTTGGTCATTTGGTCGCTGTCGATGTCAAGCGTGTTGAGCAGGCGACGCACCTGGTCCACCTGAGCAAGCAACACCAAACCCCTCAGAAAGCCTTCCTGGCATGCAGGCATGTGCAATTTATATGCCAGGGTCTACCGACACCCATGAGTAATGTTCCCCATGACAACCATGTGCTGCCATCCCATTCCCTCCATGCAGTCACTGGTGGAGTACCAGAGCCCATCAAATAAGTATTTGGGTTTTTTAAATTTTGACTAGAATATCCTTTATAATCCCGTAAGCGTGGTAATAATATTGTTTCCAATTTATCCAAAAAGTAAACATGTTTTGCTTTTTCAAAGTTATTTTACAACCTATATATTTATAATAAAATCTTGTAAATATTGATTTTTTTTAATTTAAAGCTAGCTATAGATTTTTTTGCTTTTGTAATTTATAATTTTTGACCACTAATAATTTCTAGTGAGGGTTCCTGCAGCTACCGCAGGCACGTGTGGAGGACCAGACCCTAATGAGGGTTACCACACCCACCTGCAGGCCCATCAGCATCTGCTTGTCTAGCGGGCTGTGCAGGCGCGCACCGGCATCCCGCTCCAAGAACTCGTCAATCAACTCCAGTGCCAGCATCCTGCAAGGGGAGCGTACCCATTTAAATCACGACACCCACCACCACAGTGCTCCAATGCAAGGGGGGCGTACTCTGCTCACGCACACCACAACCAACATTACACCATGGCTGTAGTTGTTCCAGTAGCAACCCGTCGCCAAGCGCCTGCTTGATTGATACACCACCAGGCCCTTCAAACTGCTCGCCACCACTCACAGCCTGTTCTCCCACTCTGAACCATCACCCACACCCCCAGCCACACCCTCCCCAACCCCCCACCTGCACATGGCGTTGTCCCTGTCTATATGCTTTGGATCCAGCGCAAGCGTCTCCCACACCAGGGGCCACATGAGCTCCCCACCCACCCACCACCATTCCCAGTGCCGTCCAACGCACACCCACCCTACCCACCACCATTGTACACACCCTGAGCCACACCCGCTCAACCACCCACCGATCCCCTACCCCCACCCCCCCACCTGCGCGTGGCGTTGTCCCTGTCTATAAGCTCCTGCAGCTCAGGGTCCAGCGCAAGCGTCTCTGGCGGCAGGGGCCACATGAGCTCAGGCTCGGCGCCACCAACAGAGTCCTCCTCAAAGCGCTCCAGCATGCGCTCCAGGCGGGCTGCACCAAGGGGGAGGGGGGGAATAGGTGGTGGGTGGGGGGTGCGCACTGCAATTCCTTTTGCCCTCTGTGTGCTGCTCGAGGTGGGTGGTGCGGGGAAGGGGTTGCCAACTTCTCACTAGCAATGCAATAGTTGTTGTCAGGTTCTCACTGCCAATGCATAGCTGGTGCAGGGCACTTGGCCTGTTCTTGTAGCAACTTGGAAGGGGGTGAAAGTCGAAACGACCAATCCAGTGGGAGAGTCACACCAGGTAAGCTGTGTGGTGGGCACACACACCTGAGTCAATCTTTGTGGGCAGCTCCTCCTTGCTCTGGTATTGAACCTTGTTGGTTTGGTGTGGGCCACCCTGGCGCTGCCTGTGGGTCCCTGCCCTAGCCCGGTCTGGCAGGGTGGCATAGGAGCAGGAGGGGCGGGGCGGGGCGGTGCAGCAAGGAGCAAGTGCGGTGGGGGATTCAAGTACGGCTGCGGGTGTAGGAACGTGGTTGAAAACGTCGTAGGGTGGAGGCTGCTAGGGGCAAGCCATGCAGCAGGAAGTAAATACCGTACGAGTTTGGTTGGGGTAGGGTCAAAACGGGTTGCTGTGGTCGTGTTGTATGGGTCTCCTGATGCCATAAGTCTCTTTCAGATACGTTTGTCATCGACTCACGGCGCAACTGGTAGCGGTTTCAGCTAATGTGCAAGATGCATGCAATGCACGCATGCATGCATATGCGGCCGCCAAACGACAATCAAGTCTTACCACTTCTGGCCGCCAGTAGCATACGAGCGACACGCCCACCGTTTTGAACCACCCTCGACATTGTGACCTTTGAAAATGTAACAGAAGATGAATGGAAGCCGGACGCCAGTAGTTTGTCAACGTGCACGCCCTGATACCAGATAATTACTGCACCAACACTGACCAAGGTGCACAGTCCCGGTGTTACAGTGTAAGTACACAACGTGTGCCAAGTTGCCTTTGCAATCTGGAATGTCAACTTGAACAGAGCGGTGACGTATCTGGGCGCTACGTGGCTCTAGGGTATCCTAGGGTTTGTCTGGGTGCTGTTCTGTGTTCCCAGACTCTGTGTAGCCCTTAGCGTGCTGCAAGCGCAACCATACGGGTCTGTCCATTCCGATATTCTGCCAATGTAACTTCCAGCGTTTCTACCGTGGATCGGAGCAGTTACAAATTATTGGCCTGTTTCGCATGCCACTCCCTGTTCCACAAGCCTCACAGAGACCTTGCTTTACAATCAACATGGGTGGTAACCTACTATCAGCTGGTCCCCAAAGTACGCATGTATCACTACTGGTGCTCTAAATACTTTACCCACAGCCAGTAAGTTTTGAGTCACAACCTGGCTCTGTTGCAGTGCATGTGTAACGCTGGCATGTATGCATGTGAATGCATGTGTGGCAGCCACAGATGGTGCACCATACCAATATCGTATTACGCATAGAGTTCTACCACCACTGTTTTGCATATATGCTTCAAGCATCAGGGTGCGACTTCTCAGGGTCAGCCTTTTTGCTAAGCTAGTGCTGTACTTGCAAACTGCAATGCATGGACATCCATATGGGCGTCAGAAACAAAACCCACTGTGCGCATAGAGTGTATGTATGCGGCTGTGTACCTTTACACATACATGTAGTGGTATTACCACTGCACTCGCGCGTGTGTCATGTCTGATGGCGTATCATATATATGTATTACCAGCAATACCGCAATAACGCAACCCTAAACCATAAACCCAAGCAGTACCAAAATGCACATATTAGTGCAAACTAGCAGCATAGTGAGGAGCTCAGACTTGCTACCCTATTTCTTCAAGTCCCAACAGACCTGACAGCAATCATAAGGTGCACTTGAAGCCATATGTACAACAGCTGTCTGAGTCCAACACCAGCTGCAGAGAACCTAAGAGGTTGGTGCAGGTGCGTTTTCAGGCCAGGGTGCACCCTGCTCTGTAGCACTTCCCAACACAATTACGGGTCACAACGCCAACAAAGCTGGCATGTTTGTACTACTATTTGAGCCCCTCCACATCACCCCTGCTTTGGCACCCCCCTGGTGTTGGCCACTGAGCTCTCCTGGTTGACCGCGGCGCCGGGCACAGGCGCTGCACACACAGAGAGAGATCAGGAGGGCTGGGGTGTGTACACAAAAAAATGGTACACAGTCATTAACATGTGAAGGTGCCACTGTGACAGGTGCGCAATGCGTGGCTGGGACATGGGGAATATAATTAGTAATGTGTTGTTTGTCTAGACAGCTGTTGTATCGGATAGTTCAACCTGCAGACGCATGAATACCTCTTGCTAAGGGTTGGGCAGTGGCAGGCACTGCAGTGTCCAGGCACATCAGCAGGGCGCCTCTGCAGACGCTTGACCCACTTTATAGGTAATATGCACAGGCGCGCAATTCAGATCAGCGCAGTGACCAGGTCCAGACCTGGCACTAGCAGCATGCACAGGTAGATCACCCATGAGGATGTGCTTGCAGCACTGGCCTCACCTTGCCCAGCAGTATTGTCGGGTGACATGAACACCAGCTTGACGATGGCAATGGCACAAGCTCCCATTGCAACATACACTGCATTCAGTGGTATGGTGGTAATCAGTCTGGCGCCCGCCCGACAGCTGGCGTACCAATCATGTCGATACCCTCCCAGCGCCATGCGCCAGTCGGCTAGCCCTCGCCCATCTTGGTGTAATGCAGGTGGTACTGCTGATAGCATAGTATGAATTGCCAGGGGGCCACGGCACTGCTCATTGCCAAGTGTGCGTGGGGTATAAAATGCATGGTAAGGTGACAACAGCTGTGTTCCTAAGATGAGCATGCCTCCTGTAGGATGAGCAGTCACATGGGTTGGCCCATAAGAATAAAGGTCCTCTGGTTAGCTAGCACCCAAGCCCCTAGTTAGGTTCACCTTGTCCCACTCAGTGACTGTCAGTCTGGTAAGCAAAGAGAAATCATTTCCATATAGGGTAGATTGCATGCGAGTCTTGCACAAAGACTGCAACAGTTGCAGCCGCTGGCATGGCATACCCCCAGTCACCGTGAGGCTGTGTTCCCTTGATGTACATGGGGTGCACAACAGCAGCTGGATGGAGGCACTCACTTGCAAGGTTGCCTCCCCGTGGGACACTCTGAGGTGTTGACCCAATCATGATAAAATTATTATCTGTTGATCCACTGATACTGATGGCTTCGAAGCCAAACGGTTGCATAATGGTTTGGATCAAGTTGGATGTGGCACCAAGTGTATGGAAACTTTCTTGACACTGAAAAGAATACTCCCAGACCTACTTTCAAGGTGACTGTTGTTTCAATGCAACAACACTTGGCAGAGTTTTCACCACTCCATAACATATGTACTCAAGGCTTTGTAAACAACCAATAACCGGTAACTATTAGGCACTGGCTGGCTCTGGCTCACAAGCACATATTTTCAAGTGTGCAAGCTTTAAGGCTTTAACGTTGGCAGGCAGGTTCGTATGCAAGCTTTCATGTCACATGGCAGTGACGTAGACACGTGATGGGTGGGCTGCTGTTTCACTGCTGCTGCTGGACACCTGGTCTGTAGCTATGGGTCTGCCAGGACTGGGGCCGATTACTTTGCAGCGAGCCTCGTGCAGGTCAAGACGAGGATAAAAGTTCCTTCACGAAGACGTCTGTGCCAGTCACCTTGTTTGCCAACCACTCTGTTAGAGGGCAAAGGTCAAGCTGAGTTTTCGTCAGGCAAGTCGCCTTGTGAAGGAGCTCTAGAGTTCTGGGTGTACAGATTCTGAGCGACTGCAGCTGCAATTCCAGTGAGGTAGAGTAGTACTAACCCACAGCAAGGCTGCACGTCACGTTATGGTGTGACACGATACTGGCTATTCAACACGATAGCCTCTTTGTCAGCTGCATTGCTTGCATGGTGTGCCCATTGACTGCATTCAATTTTGCCTGCCTGCAGCTCACTACCGTGACTGAGGATATGCCATTGCCAGCACGGGGTTGTCCCTGATATAATCAGTGTTTGCAGTAAAGCCCAGTCTCAATAACTTGTAACTGCTTGTATTTCACTGCTTTCAGGTCAGTCACACTCACGGCCCCCGTTGTTTCCAGACTTGCCATTGCTTATCGGGTATTGAAGGATCTTCACCATGCCACCACTGCCTCCTGAAGAGTTCAACCGCAGGGCCAAAAGTAAGTCACCCTAGCTAGCTTGGTCAAGGTGAAGGTGGTGTTGACTGTATGCTGTGCAGAATTTCATTGGAATGCCATTGGGGGGACCCCGTCCCATATTGAGCGGTGTTTGCCGCTTACTGAGCCTGAGGCCTGTGGGCCGCGCATGGTGCTGCATTGGAGGCATCCCATGCTGCACAACTTGCTGCAGTGCACGCCTGCATCAATTGGATGGCTGAGGTTATTTAAAAGCATGTGTGCACATGAGACAAAACCTGTTCAGTGGTATTGTGATCTTCAAGAGGCCGGCATGCATTATCTTTCCACTGCCATCTGAGGTGGCTCAAGCGCCGCCACCTGCATGCACCCTGCTAGCCATATTTGTATTGTAGTGCTGCATGGCATAGGCTCGCTTTTGCATGAATGCACTCGTTGCGCACACTGAGATTACTTATTTCAATGTGTGACCTATGTAAATTTTTGCACCAGACTGGGTGGGCGCATTCACTTTATGTATGACATGTTCTCCCACCGTTGGGCCAAGATGCGTAGCCTTTACTAACCACCTCAAACTCCCGCACCACTGTAGTCGGAGCCGCGGTGCTTGCCGCAGCCGCTGTATGGTACCTGTAGTCCACCAACAAGGAGTCAACAGGCGAGAGGGCGGATGCAGGGTCAGGTGAGACTCTGAAGGTTTTGGGAGGGGAATGGGAGGAGAGCTAGGGGCTGCGGGCTGGGGATTGCTCATTTGATAGGAATGAGAGGTCTTCTTCTTCCTTGACAAGTACAATGTAAAGAGGGTACACACGTGCAATTGCAATTGGTTAACCTTTTGAAAATTGCACTGCACATATCATGACACACCAAAAGGTAGGGATGGTACTGCAGTGCAATCAGCGCCGGCGTGGGTCACCCAACGGTTTGTACTGCTCTATACAGTGGCACGTAGTAAGGTACAAGGACAATTTTGCACTCGCATGATTAAATCACGCACACTGAATGTGTCCCACTGCCTTGATACTACATAATATCCTATATGTTTTGTTTAAATGCCATTGGGTAACCCCCAGGCCTTCTGCTGGGCGTAGCTACTGGTAGTCTGCTTGACACCAGTAGCTACGTGATGACGTCAGGGTACCTTCAGGGCTGGAACATGAAGCCTCGGTGTGGTGTGCAGGGCGTGCTGCAGTGGGCAGTCAGCAGGGCGCACGCTGAGGGAGCATGTGAGACCCTTGGAGGATGAGCGCTGGATGCCAGGTCTGCGCAAGCAAAGTGAGCACGCGTGGCAAGTGGCGATTGGACGCCCATAGCAAAGTTTTGTACCTTACTCCCAGTATGTGCCACGCCGTGGATAGTCATGCAATGATTCCATCGGAAGACCGCAGTGTACATGGGCCACTTGCCTGACGCTGAAGAGTGGTAGATTGATAGGGTGTAGTCAAGGTGCCAGTGACCACACGATGTCATGCGGTTCAACCAACTTGGCAGCGTGGACAACCTGCCTGGGCCAGGCTAGGATATGCTAGCATTTGAGCGCTAAAATTCCGGGGCTGTGATGACAAGGATTAGCGTGATGCAATGACTGTTGCGTGGCATGGCATGTCCATTGAGCTCTATTGGGCTCCATCGAGCTTCATTGGGCTAGCCATCTTATGCAATCATAATTGTAACAACAGTTGACGATTGTAAGTTGGCTGTGGACCAGGTTCTTGAGTTGGTAAATAGTATCTATTATCAACACTTACAGCTACTCAGAAAATACTTGAGTAGCTACAACAATTATTCTAGAAGCTGTCTTTGCACGTACTTTTGAAGTTGATCATCAAAGCATGCCAAGTCCAACCTGGCAAAAAGGGTCTAATATCCTGCCTCTGGACAATGTCTTCTGATGTACTACATGCTTACTCATTGTGACAATTGCCTACTAGGCCAGCTGATCCATTTGGAGCTATGCGGCTCAGGTATGAAAATTTTAGCCCAGAATTATTGTAATATGAGCCACTGGCTGCTGACCCTTAGCGCAGTGTACAGCAAACCCTAGCCAAGTGCACATAATACCCCAGCCTGAACCCCCAACCCTAGGCCACAATTCACCTTTTTAGTAATTTTTGGCTTTGCTTTCTGTATCACAACCATTCCTTTGTCCACTAGCATGGCGTGGAGGCCCTGCAATGGGGAGTTGGCAGGGACTTGAGAGGCGTAGGAGCATCATGGTGAGGGGGGAGGAAGGGTACGGTACTCCTAAACGTCAGCTCATACGACAGAAACACATGTGACATGCAAGGGTTATGAAGAATCACAGCATATAAAACAAAAAAAACAATCATGCAGTAGCGTTCCTCTCATGTATGTTCTGTCTTACGAACGCCTCCCTCGGGTTAAGAGCTGGAAGATACCACAACCCTATGCTACCTTACTGCTTGTTGAGTTTCCATCTTTTCAGGCAAGACAATGAAAAAAGTAGCTTCAAATTACAAATCAGTGGCAGTCTGTGGCCATGACTCACCGCAAACCAGACTTTGGAGAGGCCCTTCCCCGATCCAAGTAAATAACCCCCCCCTGGTGCAATTTTCACTCGCAGGCACTCTTTCATGTTATCAACAGCCTTGCTGGTGGTCCCCAGCAGGTAATCCACACACGTGCTGATGACATAATCGCCCTCCAACGCGTTTAGCGCGGCCAGCAGCAGGACTGTTTCGTGGCGAAAATCCCGCTGGGTGACCTCCCCGCGCACGGCGCGGTCGCAGTTATCGCAGCCCCCCTTGCCAAGACAAGGTTTAGGGTTTAGGTTATGCGCATGTGGGAAACACAAAACAAAGACACATGCAATGTCAGCTGGAAGGTGGCCACACCGCCCTATCGCATGTGTGGTCCACCTTTCATGTGCCACATTTGTGTCTGCTCAAGTGGAAGTTGAGGGCCCAGCTGCTGCCTATGGTGAGGGGCATGGTGATTGGCTTGCGCACCATGTCTACACGGGCCATGGTGTGGTGCAGGAGTGTCACATGTGGCGGTTTGTCACATGCAGTTTGTCCACTCAGCGCATTGCCTCATTGACTTATCTAGGGCCATGTTTCATGAGCATGTTGACAAATTAGCATTTGGCGGGGAACGCCGCATTTGCAGGAACCGGAGACTCGCTCCCACAGAAGAGGGTGGGGCCACCCTCCAACACCTGCCACATATGCCCCCCAACCCACCGCATAAATGGGGTGAAGAATTATTCACCTGCACAGCCCTTCATCCCCCGCATCCCCAGAGATGTATCTGTGCCGGCAACCGCTTGTTCCGCAATAGCTGAGCATCATCTCGGAGCTTCATTGATGCCATCTCTTGGGAAGCTGTCATGGTGGCCACGCCTTCGATGCGAACCAGGTTGGTGAAATCCGCTGGGGACAACAATAGAATGGCTTGTGCGGGGAAATCGTCAAGTCCGGCGCAGCCCACCTGGGGAGGGGGGGGAGGGTGGCATGCAGGTTAGGGAGGCGGTGTGAGGGGGAGAGGTGAAAGCATCATAGGTGGTAATATTGGAGGCAGTCAAGTGAGGTTTGAGGACTGGGCACGTATGCAACGCATCCCCCCACCCCACCGGCCCACCCACCTGCTGGCAGTATGCCTCCAATGCCGCAGGTGCACCAAAGTGGTACACACGCCGTACGTTCTCCGTGAGCATTCCCATGTCAGAGGCATCCGTGGCCACCACTACCACCGCATACTTGCCTGACTGGAAGTCATCGAGGACCTGGGTAGTGGATGGTGGGGGGGTGGAGACCATAGCAATAAGGTGACAATCATGCAGGGCGGCGTGGTGCACTTTGAGTGACGGGGTGGCAGCAAGGAGCTTTCACGCTACAGTTTGAGGGGAAGGAGGCAAAAGGCCACTTGTACGTTTGGTCAGGCCAAGTCCGTATCTGCTACTTCTTGAGGGTTTTAGATATCGGAGGGTTGGATCCTCCCTCATTCGTAAAGCTTTCTTTATTTGTCAGAGTAGCATTCCTGTGCTTTCTTGTCAACGGCCAAAAGTGATGTTTCCAGCAGAGCAGATGGTAGCCCATTCTGATTTTGTGCTGCATACCACCCGTCTCCCTAATTCCACTGCCTAAGTCTGCAATTCCTAGCCTTGAGATTAATGGTGAATGTTTGTGTGCCAACCGTCATCCATTACATTGGGGCTGATGGTTTGACTGATTCCCCCCCTGCTTCTCGTGCCACGGAGCATGATTCAATCCAGTAGGATTCAGCTTCACAGTATATTCCCTGCTACCACTTTCAACCTTGCAATTAACCTCAATTTCCCGTGGCACATACCTACACTTGGGTTTAGGGTCCCTCCCAGCACCCACCTCGCTTCTTTCCACCAGGCTCATCTCCCCATGATATACCACCACTTGCTGGCTCAGCGCATGTATACTGCGTACGCTTTCAGCCAGCTTCACCGCATCCTTGCAAGTGGGTGTGTAGATGATGGTTGGGGAGGCACTGCCTCCTGCATTGTGGGGGGGCGGGGGGCAGGTGTTTAATGGAGTGGCCTGAAAGGTTTCAGTTTGCCTTGGGTTGTGCTAAGTCCATTAGCATGTCCGAATGCATGGTGCAACACATAACTCTTTGTAATATCTTGTTCAATGCTAAATTCTAATCACCAAACTGGCTGTAGTTCCATGCATGTGAATACTTCACTCATCGTGAGCAGAGATATTGGTTGGGTGCAGGTGCAGGGAGCTTACACGCCTGTGGAAAAAATGCACATATCTTGCTGGGGACTTCCCAGCAGGGGTGTCAGGTATACTTTTAACGCTTTATAAGAATTAGGCATTATTTTACGGCATTTCTTTGGCAATGCAATGCCCTTGAGGCTAATGGCCAGTTGCTTTGCACAAAATTGGACCGGTGCTGCCTTCAGTCCCTGGTAGAGAGTAGTCAAAGGACAGCAGGATGGATGCTCTGTCTGCCGTGCACATAGTTGCATGGGGTGTGCATGTCATCAGCCTAACAGAATGCTGATAATCCGTTCAATAATGGCAGGGATCGAACTCTGGACACACTAGTGTTTGATCCCTGTCCCCCTCTTCCCCGCACCTCTTTTCCAGATCTCGTCCAGCAACTCCGAGAAGCAGTAAGGGGTGTCGCTTTTGGCCCGTGCGCTCAAGTGCAGGTTGGGCCGCTCAAAGGACATCAACCTGCGCGAGGGGCAGGGTCTCATCTGGAAGTGCGTGCTGGTCAAGCATTTGCTTTAGGCATGGGGCAAAGGCATGACATGCACCAATATGGGCTGTTGCCCATGTGGTGGTAATAAGGCGCTAGAGGCATGCCTATCATATCAAGGGGCAAATGACACGGATGACAGCCAGTACCAGCTTCAGGCATGAGCAGGCCACTGGATTGGGGTGGATGTAGGGTGGTACCCAAGGGATATCGCTGGGAATCTTACAAAATTACATTACATGCTCCCCATAAAAGTTTTAGGCAGCAGCTCATACCTTGTTCCATCACTACCCACTATGCCACTGTAGAGCATAGCTCACAGTCTGAAACACTGACCCTCAGGCCCCACCCACCTGACGTCCTGCTCCCCCGCCCTGTGCAGCCTCTGATTTACTCCCCCTGCACCAACACCGGCCCCACTGCCAGATGCGCGGCTGATAGCCTGCGGTATTTTTGCCGCCACTGGAACCACAGCCCCTCCCTCCTTGCCTGTGGGGATGAAGGCCAGCAGGGGGCTAGGGGAGGACAGGAAGGAGGCACCCTGGAAGGGAGGGCAACAGTCGTACTTGTTCAGTCCTGCTTGGGCCTAAAGCAGTGTGAGCTACTGTGATATTTCTGTCGCTGCGGCGGATACCTAAATATACATCCTATTCTATTCATTACTGCATTGGTTGCTGGTGTATCCCGGCATTGTTGAGGTGAGAGTGGTTGTAATGGCATGTGGAGGTGGTTTGTGGAGTGAGGAGGCAAGGAGCATGACTGGTACATAACAAACCTGGTGATCATCAGGTTTGAGAGGTGAGTCTCATACAACCTTTGCGCCACTTGGCTTCCTGATTGGAATTATGAGCAAGGATTGCAAGGCCTTATAGTAATTTCATATGAGCTTCTGAAACCTAGGCCCTGCGGGCAAGAATAGGTGCCCACATACCGTGACAACCAGGGTGTCTTTCCCTTGAAGCACCCTGTCCACGACATGCTGCAACACCCGTGGTTTGTCACCCTTCTGCCAGAGCAGCATGCATGCAGAACGGTCATGGACAGCATGCAGATTGAAGTTGGTCATGGAGCGAACGGCGCCAATCACTGCCTCACCTATTGGCACGGGCTGAAATGCGACTGACCCCAGTACGTCTGGTGGGCCTGTTGAGGGGTCAGGGCCACCCTGTTTGTTGGCAACATTGTGTTGCCCGATATGGGCTGTATCTACTCGTATTACGCGCACAACAGTGGGTGAGGTTGGCAGTCACTCAGCCAAGCGTTAACAATAGCTCCTGTGGGTTCTCTGGTCCATTACAGGGGTGGTTTCAATAGCATGCACACAGGGTCGTCATTGACCCATCGAAGAGTGCAGCTGTCAATAAACTAATTCAAACAGGGACATTCCACGTCAGCATCCTTGGGAGGTTTAAGTTTTAGGTTCGGTTGCTGGGCAAGACTCTTTTATGCAAACTGTGCGAAGTAAGGTGCCATGTTGCCGTGCCATGTTGTCGCCTGACGTGCTTGGTATCCTGACCTGAGCCTGACGAGCTTGATAGAGTAAAAAGATTTCCTAACAGATTTTCAGGAAACAAAGTGAAACGAATAAAGATTTTATTTCCTCTTTTACTTGTTGCTGCAGTATAATTCTTCAGACCAAGGTACAACCCAGTTTGTAACACAAACTATTAAGAATGACTATTGAGGGATATGTTTACTATAGGGTGCATATCATGCGTGGATCATGACGCCAACATGCGCCAAAGCATTGCCCGCAGTGGTTGCAGCGCAATTTGCTTAGTGTCAAACAGTCCACTGGACCACCGGTGCTGTTCGTGAGTTGGCAAGCTTACTCAAGACTTCAGAGTCTGTACAATCACTTGGGTCTACGCCGCTGGAAGATAAGTTTTCTTGCAAATGTTAAGTATCAGTCGGCTGACGTGCCACTGCCTGGAATGCCTTCACATGCCCATCACTCGCTATCGCTGTCACTATCGCTATCACTGTCACTGCTGCTATCTGAGGCTGTGGGAGGGTTTGCGGAAGCTGTGGGCCGCAAGGGGGTCGTGTGTATGCGCTTGTCCGGGGTGGGCACCTGCGGGAGGCGGCACATAAGCAAATGTCAGCTGTAATGCCACGATGTCAATGACTACCCCGAAACTTGCTGGGAGTGATTCCTGAACATCACACGCAATGCAGCAACTTCAATGACATCGTCATTTCAACCACAAATGGGCTGCAGCTCACCACAATAGTGCCACACGCCACACCCACCACCACCACTGCAAGCACCCACCGCAACCACCACCACCACCCACCTCTGCATGCAACACATCACCGCCGCCCTTGCCCAGCAGCCGCCCAATGGTGTCTGAGAACACAGCATCCATGTTGGGCAGGAGGCGCGCGGGGAGGTCGAAATACCGCCACGTTTCAGCCCCCTCTGGGGTGGCAGCAATTGTGCCCCCAGCAGCCGCCGCCGGCTGCTCTGCCTCTCGTTGCTGGGGTTTGGCGGAGGGTTTGGAGGGTTTTTGCTTCTTGATGGCTCCGAATGCTGCCTGGTAGCCTGACTCGGGCGTCTGGCGTTTGGCTGGAAGGCCGTTGGCCGCCTGCGGGATACAGGGTGCACATGTCAATGGCTGTATAGGGTTGAGGGTACACCATTAAACCCTAGTGATCAGCTGGGACCTTCCTGCGGCAATCCTCCTGGCAGTTTCGCTTTGCACCATGTCTCATTGCCAGTGCGCCCTGTGCTGTACCCATATTGGCTGTGTCAGATGCTGCACAGGCTGAAATTATGGACCAAAATTGCCCTGACAATGCAAACTCAAAACCCCAGCTCAAATGCCATCTTTCTTACCTTGACTGCCACTTGCGCCTGTCCATGTGGCCGGGACCGCAGCAGGCAGTAGCGCCTCCCCTGGTCAATAAACAGCAGAGGGGAGGTACCCGAGGCAGTGTCAGCGGCCCCTGCAGATGCCAGTGGGGTGCCCGATGGGGCATATTGCAGGGCAGCAGCGGAGGCGTCCTTGATGTGCCAGGCAAATGTGGGCTGGGGGGAGTCGGGTCCAAATCCCAGGACCAGGGACTGGTGGGAGGTGGGGGCGGAGGTGGAGGGGATGGCGCTGCAAAACAAGGATGTTGAGGTCAGGGTGGGGGGTTGAAGACAGGCAGGAGGGCACCACAAAGCAGCAGCAGTAGTAACACAGGAAAGGGGTCATGGCAAGGTGCACAAGTGGGGCACATGGTCGGTGATAAGTATGTCAGGACGCATCACATCTGAAGCACATGTACAGTGTTGGTAGATTGGGGCTGCGTCACAGCGGGTTGGTCACTCACCTGCCATCGTCCTCCCCCGTTTGTTCCACCTCCTCCACCTTGCCCTTGCCCTTTTTCTTCCCCTTCTTCCCCTCCGCCCCAGCATGGCCATTCGCCAGCGCCACCTCCCCGTCCCCCTTCCCCTCCTTCCCCACCTGCGCCACCACCGGCGCATTCATCGCCACCGCAAAGTTGCACGTGGCGGCATCCGCCGCCAGCACCGCCACCTGCACCCCCACCGACCACCGCACGCTCGCGCTCATCAAGTCCCACACCACCAGGCAGGCGCCAGGCCCATGCGTGTACCCCACCAACAGCCCGGTGTGCGCCAAAAAGGCCAGGCCCTTGATTGGGGATCGGAGCGTGGCTGCGGGGGGGCTGAGGGTCCCCAGCAGCGCGTTTGTGATTGGGTCCCACAGGGTGACGATGTCGCTGGTGCCCACAGCCAGGAGGGAGCCGTCGGGGGAGAAGGCGGCGCACTGCATGGGGTCGCCTGCAAGGAGGGAATGGGGGGTAATTGTAGTGGTAAGAAAGGAGGGGGATGATAACACATAGGACGCCGTAGATTCCTAGGGATGATCAGTGGGAGTCAGTGGGAACGGAAGGGTGATGAGTATGGTCCCAGATGCAACCTCCCTGCCCACACCGCGCTGCGTAATTCTGCTGGGTTGCCTGCACACCACAGCCCTGCACACCCCTGCCTAGGGTTTCACCCTCACCTCTGTAGCTTGCCACCGCCTGGCAATGCCAGCGGGTAGATTGCGCTTTCTGCGCCCCCGCTCGCCCCCCCGCCTGCGTCCGCCGCCACACCATGCACTGTCCGCCGCTGCTGGTGCTGGCAGCCATGTCCCACAGGGGGTGGTAGCATAGCGAGGTGACAACGCCCCTGGGGAGGAAACACGGGGTGAGATACTGGTTGACCTCATACCGTGAGCAAAGCAATCCACCAGCCTGATAATGCAGTGAGCTTCAAAGCCCCCAATCATGCATACCTCCCCTCAAATACATAGTTCACAATTCATATGTGCCCCAGCTTGTAATGCATCCACCAACAAAGGCCTCCTGCCATGCATCCGGTCTTTCACAAGCGGCTGACAACCGCCAACCCCGGACCTCATCCAGCTCCCATCCCTCCCCTCAAACTCACTTGTGTGGATCGTCCATCTGGCTGTTGATCTCATAGGGCGCCTCACCCCCCACCTCGCCCCCCACCCGGTCCCAAAACCTGATGCCATGGTCAGCAGCACCCCCCGCCCCCGCGCTGGCCCGCACATCCACCGTCACCATCACCCCCCCTGACCCGCTGAAGGCCACATGGGTCACGTGGGGGTCACATGGCGCACCGTACATGCCAAACATGCCCTCACTGGCAGCTTCGGTGAGCGAGACCGCGTTGCGCGGGTTGACCTGCGGGGGAGCGAAAGGGGATTAGGGATTAGGGTTCAAGGTTTTGCCTGGCTTGGCATCAACGATTACTTTCACATGGCTGCAGAGTATTAGTGCCCTAGCTTCCAGTGTACCATACTGAAGAATGAACCCTACGTTATTGGCCCTAGGGTATGCAAATGAAGTGATTTCCTGCGTTACAGGCCCTAGGGTATGGTAATGAAGTACAAACCCTACGCTGTAGGCGCTGGGCCCTCACGACGGGCATCACACCCACCTGCAGCCTGCTGACGTGGCGGTCATGGATAGGGTCGTAGAACTGCAGGCTGCTGTTGGACACAGGCAGAACCATGTGGCCGGTGCCGGGCTGGATGGCAGCGGAGTGGCCAATCCCCGTGGCGCCAGGTGGCGGCGGCTGGGTGCCCAGCACCGAGGCCACAACCTTCTTGGTGGCAAGGTTCACCTGGGAGGGGACGGGGCATGTTTAGGGTGTGCGGCTTAGGGTTTAGGGTTTCCGCAGTGGTGGTGACCAGGAGAGCCTGCAAGAGAGGACACAGGAGTGGTGGTGGTGTAGCCAGGGCAACGTGGTGGTACCATGAAGACAAATAAATACCATGTCATTTATCAATGAATAGAATAAAAATAATACCATTATTGTTTATTTCATGTAAAAAAATTCAAAATGCATGCTCGAACCAACTGCATAGACGCCGCCCTTATCTACACCTCCCGGCCAACAGCTAGGGTAAACCCTAAACCCTAAACCCTAAACAGGTTCTCACCACGCGCAGAGTGTTGTCTGCTTGCCCCAGGCAGTAGCACGCTGGGTCCGCTGGTGAGGGGGTGGCGGCGGTGAGGGGGGCCCCCAGCCGGGGCAGGTAGCCACGCTGGGTGGTGTCCAGGAACCATTGCACCTGCGAGGAAAGGTGGGGTGGGGGGTGAGATGCAGGGGAAATGGTGGACTACTGCAGGCATCTGTGGTCGTGACAGGCATGCCTTGCCAGCAGTGCAGTTACTGCAAACATATGGCACGTAGCCCAAAGAGAGCACTCTTAATATCAATGCTCTTCACTGAGGAAGTGTTCTAGGGAGTTTGGTCAGGAGTTTTCTTTCCAGGATATTGGATGTCCTTCTAGGGTTTGCTTCTAGGGTTTGCTTCCAGGGTTTTGCACGCACCAGCACCGCCTCATGCCCGCCCGACACCAGGTACTGCCCATCCGGGCTGAATGCCACGCACCCCACCCGCTGCGCGTGCCAATGCAGCGTGGTGCAGGGCGGCGCCCGATGGTGCGCCTTGCCCTCCCGGTGTGCGGTCCACTTTGTGGCCAGCAGGTGCTGCAGGTTGGGGAAGATTTGGATGCGCCCAGAGGCGTCGGCGGCCGCCAGCTTGTCGCCGTTGGGGCTGATGGCTGCGCACTGTGGGTGGTGGATGGGTGGGAGGGTTAGAAGGATACTGACAGAGATCCCATAGACATTACCCAATAAGAGGGAATGTTTTGTATAATCTTATTGACTATTGCACGGAGTGGCGTAGCATGGATGCCATTCATTGGTGGGGTGCAGATGCTGTCGGGCATGCATGCCTTCCTTCTGTTGCTACATGTCAAGCCAATGTCGATCACCCTGGTGAAATGGACGCGGCAATGCACCATTTCAAAACCCTTGCGTAGGGTTTCCCCCCTCCCTACCGTGAATGCCTTTGTGTGGTAGATCATGATTGGTGCCTGCTCGTGCTGCTCCGCTGACCACACATACAGCGTGTGGCGGTCCCAGGTGGCAACCACAGTCGAGTCGCTGTTGGACTGGGGAGTGAAACAAGGGGAGGAGAGTTAGGACGCAACAGGGGGGTTGGGCTCCTTTCAGGACGGGCAATTCATTGATATTCAGTAAGCAATGGATTCTCTTAACCATGTGAAGGGGCACGAGGGTGGGGCGCATGCCAAACCCTATGAGGGTACATACCGGGGTATGTGCGGGCACGTGCAAGGGCAAACAAGGGGGATATGTGCGCATATATTCAGCGGGGAGGGAGCACGTACCGCCAGTGGGCTTGGTGCTGTGAGCTTGAGCCTGTGCGGGAGCACCTTGCGCAGGGCGATGCTGTAAGCAATGACCTGCACAGGGTAAGGATGGAACACATGAGGATGGGAATTAAAAGGGAGGACATAGGGGCAAACTCAGGGACATTAGGCTAAGCTGGTTGGGACATTTAGGACGTTTATCAGACGAAAGGCTTCCTAAATGTATGG
>JAULBX010025276.1:24240-55001 GCA_032358255.1 Heterotrichella gracilis | reverse complement strand
AAGGACAGGTGACCGCATACGCATGCACACTTGCAGTCACTGAACCAGTCCCATCCGATCCTCATTTGAGCGCAGCCGCCTACACAGCGGTGCATCCCTCATGAGGGGGAATGGGAAAAGCTCAGGGACCGCAGCATGTGCATGCATGCAACCACCTGTCTTTTCCCAGCTCAGTGGTGATAAGAGTCTTAGTAAATGGGGAAAAGGACAGGTGACCGCATACGCATGCACACTTGCAGTCACTGAACCAGTCCCATCCGATCCTCATTTGAGCGCAGCCATCCTACACGGCGGTGCATCCCTCATGAGGTCCAATGGCAAAAGATTCAGGGACCGCAGAATCTGCATGCATGCGATCACCTGTCCTTTCCTAAGCCGGCCGTGATAGTGTCAAAGGAAACATCAGATATGCAGCCTTACGTGGGGTATGATGGGTAGGGCAGCGCCTTAGTAACGCACTCCCCTTGATATCAATATTGCAACTAATTACAATAGAGTAAATCCTGGATGGGACACCCAGTGGCACTATCAGGGGGAACTCCCATACACAAGATAAAACTTTTCACAGCATGACACCGGTCCACTTAAATATATTCATCTACAACGATACACAATTGGAATAAACAAGACTTACGTTGGGTAGGATGGGTAGGGCAGCGCCTTAGTGACGCAGTCCCCTTGCTTGTACGTCACCCCCCCTGAGATGCACCCCCCCGCGCAGTAGCAGTAGTTCCACGCGCTGCATGCGGGGGGCTTGCAGGTAGCGCAGCAGGCACCTGAGGAAATCAAAATAGAAAATCGTTAGCATTCATTTATTTAGCTAGGTAGCTATTTGGGATTCTCACAATAACCAAAAAAATAAAAATTGTGAATAGTCACCCCCTGAGCAGTGGCAGTAGTTGCAAGCGCTGCAGCCGGCGGACTGAGGAACCAGAGGCAGAAAGCCAATAAAAGATCAGCCACTATTCTATCGCATGGTATGTATTTCAACGTATTTCTTTTGTAAAAGCATGCTTAACCTCAATACCTGAACATGTGACCCAGCAGCATTGGCAGGGTAGCAGTGACTTCTTCAGTAACTTCCATGCATTTCTAGCTGGTAATTTTTTTGTATTTAATTTGTTCCACAAGGACGGTCTCATATTGCATCCAAAAATATGTGTCCCATCACCACCACCAAACCCTAAACCCTAAAACCTAAAACCTAAACCTCACCAGAGTAGCAGCCACCCTTGGACAAACAAACATATAATATAAACAAGTAGATAATACATTAGAATATATATATCAATGAATAAATAAATTTAATAATAGCCCCCCTGCGGACGCACTGCCCCACACTGCCTGACCGTGTCTGCAATAGGCTCATGAGACCGTCCTAGTGTGGCAATCTCAAGATGGCCACAAGCCAAAAGCACTGTAGATCTATTTCCTCCTGAAACCCCCAGCGCGGGTGTTGGCAGTCCTCTGTGAATCCGACCCACGCCAGTGCAAGGAGTCCTATGAGGAAAGTAAAAAACGGTGCTGGTGGTTTCGCTGCTATCTTGAGCCCGTCACGCCACGACAGACTCGTGAGCGTATGGCACGCACGCTCACGGCAGGGCAGCGCATAACAAGTTTCAAATCTAAGTAACGAGTAAACTTTTTTTTATCCACAGTCTCTATCCTTACTTGAGGTACGTTTACAGCAATTGGTCAATAACAGTACGCAAAAGTCATCACATACCAACAATGGTGTCAAACCCTTCGGCAGGACCCCGAAGCAGGCTAATGCCTGGCTACTGGGTTCACTAAACATATAACATACACATAGATAAAATAGAACATGTACCGGGCGCACTCATGACGCGAGGTGGATGTCAAGCAAGGCGCCTCAAAAAATTCAAATGAATAAATAGATGCGTACATATTTACAGGGTTCACTCATTTGTATTAATACAAATTGGTCTGGAAGGCACGGCAGGTCGTTGCAAAAACACCTCCAGCAATCAAAAAAAACTTGACTTGACTCATGTCAAAACCAATTAGGGAGTAATTGGCGATTCTGCGGCATCTGATGTACCTGAATCTATGGCACCCTTCCGAAGGGCCTTTGTGAGACACCAGATGACTGCATCTGCATGGGACAGAAAGGCAGAGGCAAAGGGAACCAAGGCCCAAACCCCGGCATTTTCACAGCATAAGCAGTTGACGATTACGCTGCACCAAGCCGGTGGCTGAAGCAATGGTCACCTCCGCCTCTTCACTCCTGTTCCATGCAGATGTTTTCCAAGATCAATTGTCTTTAAACCCTTAAACCCTTAAACCCTAAACCCTAAACAATATCTGTCCATGCAGATGCAGAGAAGCTTCACAAGGCACAGATTCTGGGTTACATACCTAACATGGCACACTTGCTTAGGCCCTAGGGTTCTGGGGGTAGGGTTTAGGGTTTAGAGAAAATTGATGTTGAAGAACATTCACACCTAAGATGACCCAAGTTGTGAACCCATGCCTAAACCCTAATCCCTAACCATTTTTACATCACCAGGATGCCTTTGCCATTTAAAAAACAATGATGTGAAGAGCAAGTCGCCACTGTAGACAGATACTGCTTGTATATAACATTTACCGTTCATAAGTGTTTGCCATAGCGCTACGCATCAGGAACGCTGCATGGACGCTTATAACCTCCTTTAGGGTTTCAGTGTGATCACCAGGGCCACTGTTAACATATACCCGTCAAGTGAAGGGCTGCTGTCACTTTCACAATTTAGCGTGAGTCACACTCAAAATGTGAAAGTGGCAACAGCCTTCACCTCATGGGCTGTATGAAACGTGACTCTAGTGATCACATTTAAACCGCAAAGCAGGGTATGATTACCATTAATGACGCGCCGGGTACGGCGTATCACTGGTGACTGTGACTTCAGCAAGGGGAGCTATACTTAAATAGCATCCTGCTGGTTGCTGGTACTGACATATTTGTGAACATTTATTTAATCTGGTTTTTACCTTGACTTCCTATGTGGAGCTGACGACGTCGGGCAAGGACGATGTTAATTTGATCCTTAAATCAGATTAATTCTTTTTAATCAAATTACAAATTAAACTTTAAGCTTCACCTATATGTTCTTTACAGGCTGTTACCAAGACCGTAATGAAGATTTAGGCAGTGATTATGTCATACTGTACATAAAAGCAACATTAAAAAACAATGTGTCACATTGGACAGTGAATCTCAGCTGTGACAGCTCCGATGCCCTAGTGAGGGTGGAGAAGCTTCCGTCGCCACGTGTGACCACAGACCATGCGACAACACTGTCATAGCTGAGATTCACTGTCAAATTCGACATACATAAAATAAAGAGTACCAATAATGTTACAAAAGAATGCATCATATTGGACAGTGGATCTCGGTCTGCACAGCTCCAAAGCCCTAGTGAGGGTAAATAGGCGTCCGTTGCCACGTATGGCCACATGCTATGCAGCAACAAAAGGCACCAGAAGCATAATTAAGCCTGATTATGACACCAGAGCTGACAGAGCTGAGATGCACTGCCCAATACAACACATTCGCTGCCTTGGTACAAAAGTACCAGATGCAACGCCGTGGCCTTGCGCTTGACGCACTTTGTTGGCCACATGACTTTGCGCCTTGTGCATTTGGGTTCAGGCTAGTAGCTACATGTGGCAGTGGTAAGTGCGTCGGCAGCTGCCAAGCCTGGAATCAATGCATAGCAACAGACTGATCAGCCAAAGAAGAGGTTACCGTATACTACATTTGGTTACTATGTCACTATACCCCTGGCCAAAGCACAATCCAGATGGGCACATCCCTGGCGTGGCCCACCGCGTGGGTGGAAAATTGCTTGAGATTTGTGTATAAATTTCTTCTTTTTATTTTTTTCTAGTTGAGCCATCTGCTCAACTTGAAAGCTTGTCTTGGCTGAGGTACAGTATACTGGCAAATGCCCTGAAATTCAAATTCAATTTGGCGTTCGTGGTCATGTGGCTTGACGATTGCCAGTACCTTAGCCTAGACAAAGTTGAACAGACACAGCAAATACAATAACCTATATATTGATGTATAAGCAAAACAATACAATTACAGGAATTTATAAGACAGTCAAGACGGAGCTAACCCGGGCAGTGAAATTGACAGCTAGCAAGATATGTCTTACTGGGATATTGCAAAAAACAAACTTGCACCGCATGGAAAGACTCGCAATAATGTTTTTACATCCATAATTTTCTATTTACAATGCTTGTTACTTTGTATCTCAAATTTGACATCCGGCAATATACTTCAATATTGACGCCCCTGTTCTAAGACAGGCTCAGATTGCATATTTTCCTTGTTATTGTCACCGGTCTTTTCCGCTCACCTGGCGACGCCTCGTTGGTCGATCCTAGCACGCTCCCCTGGATGTCCCCATACAGCCCCCCACAGCCCGCAGGCAGCTGAGATATGCGTGGGGTGGTGAACCTGGCAGGGGAGGGGAGGCCGGTGTCGGGGCCATCACATCCTGGGGGACAGGGGGGAAATATATATCAGAGCGTGAATTCAGACTTTGAAAGTCCCTAAACCCAAGAGTGGGTGTTGTACGCATCCTCCTGGGGGGGCGGGGGGTGCACCAGAGCTTGAAAACCCTTAGAGCTAGACCCTAAAGCAATGTTGGAGTATAGAATCTTGAGAGGGCGGCGGGGTACATCAGAGCAGGAAACCCCTATGTCTGGACCCTAAAGTCGATATTTGAATGCGTGGGGTGGTGAAGCTGGCAGGGGCGGGGAGGCCGGTATCCGGGTCGTCACATCCTGGGGGGGCAGGGGGGTATATCAGCATGTTATGAGACCCTAAACCCTAATCTTCACTTTATGTGGGCCGTCACATCCTGGGTAGGCGCGGGGGTATATCAGCACAATATGAAACCCTACAACCCTAATCTTCACTTGCAGGGGGGCCGTCACATCCTTGGGGGGCTGGGAGGACATCAGACTATGAACCCTAAGCCCTAGGCATGGGTAATGGATTGCCTGTGCAGTATCAATCTCCTTGTCATGCGTCAGCAATCTGTAGATGATCAGCGGGTTGCCATTAAAGATGTGCTGCGGCTCTCGGGGGGTTCACCTGTGGATGGCCTGGAGGCTGCAGCCTATCCTTCAATGGCAACCCACCGCTCGTCCACAACATACTGCCGCATGGCAAGGAGCACCCCTCCTGCTTAGGGTTTATGGTTTTAGGGTTTAGGATTACCCTAAATAATAAAACATTGGAAGTGTGCTGCAGCTCCCAGCGGGTTTGCCTGTGCATGGCCACCGGAAAATGCACCAGGACCCAACCGTACCGTCATCCATCACTGCCTGTGCAGGGTCAAACCCCTTGTCATGCGCGTGAGTGTGGATATAAACAGCGGGTTGCCGTTGGAGTCGTGCTGCAGCCTCCAGCGGGCCATCCACAGGCAAACCCCCTGGGAGCTGCAGCACAAAACCAGCTGTAACCCGCTGCTTGTCTCCAATGTTGTGACGCATGGCGAGGGGTTTCACACTGGATGGCCTACTGGTGGCGGGGTTTAGGGCTTAGGGTTTAGGGGGAGTGATGCCCTAGCCCCTACTACTTTGAACCCCAAACAAGAAATTTTATGACTACACACATATTTCCCAAATACAAACCGTACCGTTGCGGCAAGCACACTCCACCCCTCCCCCCTCCTCACCTACCTCCAACTACAGGTGCAGAACTGGGGGGTGATGCCATAGCTCCCACCACATCAAACACCAACCACACTGAACCCTAATTTGCGACAGAACCCTGTACACCAAATACCAAACCATGCAGCAATCACCCTCCCACCCCTCCTCACCTCCCTCCAGCGCCTTTTCCCCCTTGCTCCTATCAACCACCCTTGATGCAAAGGGGGCAATAATACCGGTGAAGGTGGAGGAGTCAGGGGTGATGCCATAGTCCCCACCGTAGCCTCCACTGCCCGCAGCAGACTGGTAGCCATCAGTCTCCCACCTAAGGGCAGGGGTAAATTACGAGCAAAATTATGACTTCATGTAATTTGGTATTGTGGGGTGGGGTGGGGTGTTACCAAAATCGTTTATTATTGTTTTACTTCTCAGTTGCAATCAAAACGGCCAGGTCAACTTGGGTTCATATTGAACAAACTCAGGTTGTATGCCTCACTGCCACACTTCCCCAATACAACACCAATTATCATTTGCCACCAAACCCTGCAGGATCTCTCTCTTTCCCCCCTCCCTGCCCCCTTCGCCAGTGCAACAGTTGCGTACACAGCAGGGCCTGGCAAGCACTTCAATGCCATCAGCTGCACGTTCATTGGTGAACTTACGTCTGACACCAGAAGACGCTTGGTCCCCACTTGGGTCTTTGAGACAAACCGTCCTGTAAATGCCACCAGACCGGCAGCCACTACCCCTGCAATGAGAAGTTGGCCCCGGTCTGTTGACACTTACAGGAGACTATGTTGCAAAGAACCCAAGGCGAGGCCCAGCGGCTACTGCGACACACGTATGTCCACCGATAAACGTGCAGCTGATGTGGTGCGTGCCGGTCAGCGCATAATATTTATTTATGTACTAATTTATTTCATTTATTGGTGGGTCAAGTTGGAATAAAAGCCAAACTCCTCATTGCCATGCTTGTATTATATACAAATTTAGAACACACTTCCTTGACCAGTCCTGCACAACATTTAGATACCCCCAAAACACTCACCTCCAAAACAGCACCCCCTTGAGTGGACCCCCACTGTCAATCGAAGACTCCACAATTGAATACGCCAGCTTGTAGAAATCGTCCTGCCCGGGACCCCCATTGGTGGCCGCCTTCTTGCCAAATTCCTCCAAAATCAGCGGCTTGCCGAGCGCCTGTGCGTTGTCGATGTGTGTGTTGATCCAGTTGGCTGCAAAAAAGAAGGGAAAAACGAGCTATTATGAATTGGAGCTAATTCAAGAACGTATATTAACAGATACAGGCCAACCAACACGATGGCCGCTACAACGCAAGAAAGAACAATACTCAAAAGTATATTAGATATGCACACATTTCTCCAAGACCAGCAGCTTGCCCAGGGCCTTAGCGTTGTCGATGTGTGTGTTGATCCAGTTGGCCACAGCCAATCATTCGAAATCACAAGAGAAAGCAATGAGATTAATAAATACAGGCCAGGCAACATAAAGCAAAATCAGGAAGACTTAAATATCACAAAGTCCTCCTGGCAAATTGAAGGAATACTTCAAATGCACCAAAATTCGAAATGGATTAAAAAGTGCCTACGCAGCGGAAGTGCTAGCACAACCCAGCTATCAAAAGAAAGGAATTAGCTTATGAGCCAAAAGAAGAGCAGCCTGCTGAGTACTGCACCCTGTTCACCATTTCATAAAAATACCACCCCCTACCTGCAAAGTCCAGGTCGACTCTCCTCCAGTTGTCTGGCCACAGGTGGATGGCGGCAAAGTCGATGCCCTGTACTGCGTGGTTGGGGCTGAAGCTCTGCACACATAAGTACAATGAATGTGGGTAAGAAATCAAAGTAGGGGAGGAAATCGTGGCCCACGGCATGCCAGCCTCAAGCCAACCCTAAGCTAGGGGTCGCAGGTTGGAAAGACGCATCACAATGTTTTCTGTGTTTCCAATTTTGCTCTCGCCATGTGGGGATGGCAGCAAAGTCGATGCTTTTTGCGGCGTGGTTGGGGCTGAAGCTCTGCGCGCGTATATGGGGAGGTTTGCAGGATACTTATAAGCCCTCGTTCACAACATTATTAATAATACTCCCCAGGCTTGTCCTAAACCATTTCAAGTGCGATATGGGCTTGTGCCTGGGCCTCGCTTGATGGCAGCAAAAATATTAAAATAGAAACAATAAATGGCAATAATGAAAATAAAAAAGTAAATCCCATAAATGTCAAATGCGCTTGTGCCCTGCTGCATGACAGATCCCTTGCCAAGCCTGTCCCACCAAGCTGCTGCTTCAACTTCACCCACCACTTGGACCACTCACTTGAGCACCAGCCTGCCATGTGGCAACAGGTGGTGCCATATGGGTAGCCCAGGTGGTGGCTAGAGAGGAAAACCAGCAATGAAAGGGCAGGCTTGACAAGGGGCCTGCCATCAGAAGGCGCCGCATCAACCTAACAACTTAATATAACAAACATGATTTAAAAAAAATAAAATCTACGTACATCCCCAAAGCTTAAAAGCCTGTCCCCCTGCTGCATGACAGATCCCTTGCCAAGCCTGTCCCACCAAGCTGCTGCTTCCGCTTCACCCACCACCTTGACCACCCAAATGCGCAACAGGCTGCCATGTGGCAACAGGTGGTGCCATGTGGGTAGAACAGATGGGTGGCTGAAGCGGGAAACCAGCAATAGAAGGACAAGCGTGGCAAGGGGCCTGCCACCACCAGGCGCTGCATCCACCAGAAACAATATGGAACAAACATGATAAACAAAAAGTAAAATTCCCACCCTAAAATCCACATACATCCTGAAAGCTCTAAAGCCTGCCCCCCTGCTGGATGGCAGCTCCGCTGCCAAACCTGTCCCTTCATGCTGCTCCATTTGAACATGTTTGGAAATTTTAAAGTTTTAAATTTTTGAAATCTCTAACTTTTAGCAAGTCCTCAAGCTTGGTCCCCTAGGTGGCAGCCCCCTTGTCAAGCCTGTCCCTTCATGCTGCCCTTTCCACTTCATCCACAACCTGTACCACCCACTTGCGCAACAGGCTGCCACGTGGCAGCAGGTGGTGCCATGTGGGTAGCCCAGGTGGTGGCGGAAGCGGGAGGAACAACAAGAAAAGACAAGCTTGGCAAGGGGCCCGCCACCCAAAAAGCGCTGCATCAACCAAAAACAGTACATAACAGATATCACACAAAAAAAACTCCTATGTAGATTGAATCGACGTGCATCCTGAAAGTTAAAAAGCCTGTCTCCCTGCTACATGGCAGCCCCCTTGCCAAACCTGTCCCTTCATGCTGCTGCTCCCGCTTCACCCACCACCTTGACCACCCACTTGCGCAACAGGCTGCCATGTGGCAACAGCTGGTGCCACGTGGGTTAGCCCAAATGGTGGCTGAGAGAGGTAGAGCCGCATGAAGGGGCAATCTTGGCAAGGGGCCTGCCACCCAAGGCACTCCAGCAACCTAAAGGCCTAAAGCCGCCGACGGTGATGTAAGATCTTACGAATAATTATTTTTTCTTCCTTTTTATCCCCCCTGCTGCTTTTGTATCCCCCTGAGTGACATCCGAGGGGTGGCACTGGCTGCCGGCAAGTCCTCAACCCCATCGTCAAAACCCTAAACCTTTCTCAGCAAACCCTTGCCAGTCATGCACGCTGGGAAAGGGAGGGTTGAAAGAACATTAAGCAAACCCTTTGAACATTACAATAATGTACACAAGTAGGGCGGGTCACCATGCAGGCTTCAAACAACACTCGAGCCTTGTTTCCTTCCGGATGGCGGCAGTACTGTATCGTAGCCAGTGGTCGCATACTATGGTCATCGATCTGTCCACGCACGTTTGAGGCAGGATGCGCATAGTGTGCCCTTGCTGGATGGCCCTAAACCCTGCACCTTACACCCTCACCGTGCTGGGTGGCCCTGAACCCTACATTCTTCAACCCTAATCCCGCTGCATGGCCCTGAACCATACACTCTAATCCCTAACCCTGCTGAACGGCAGGCACCTTTGCCAATCACTTGCCCCCTCCTGCTACTCTTCTGGCTCACCTCGGATCTGACCCTCCCACATGCTCCGCCCACCGCCAGCTGGCAGTCGGTTGCCCATGTGGGAGGAACAGACTCGAAATAAATCAGGAGAGCAGCATGAAGGGACAACATATTGGCAGAGGTGCCTGCCATCAGAAGGGTTAGGGTTTAGGGTTTTGGGTTTAGGGTGATGAGCAGTATGGAGGGACACGTCTAACAGGGGGCTGCCATAAGAAGGGTTAAGGCTTAGGGTTTAGGGGGTTAGGGTTTAGGGGCATGAGCAGTGTGGAGGGACACGTCTGGCAAGGGGCCAGCCATCAAAAGACACTGCAACAAAAGGTCCGAAGGTCTAAACCCTAACAACCCCCCCTCCAGCTTGATGGGGCAGCGTCGCTGGCTACGCAGTACTAAACCCTAAATGCAAACCCTTACACCCGCACCTGTCCGACTTGCCCCGCCCAGCTTGAGGGATTTGTTGCGCTGGCCACAAAACCCTAAACCCTCCTCATTACCCTACACTCTAAATCCCGCACCTGGCCGACTTGCCCCGCCCAGCTTGAGGGGTTGGTAGCACTGGCTGGCAGCTTCCTGCCGCCAAAAACCCTAACACTAAACCCTAACCGCTGCCCACCCTGCATTGCCTTGTGCAGTTAGCGGCTCTGTCAGCAAAATCCTAAACCCTAATCCAAACCCTAAACCCCGCACCTGGCCGACTTGCCCCGCCCAGCTTGAGGGGTTGGTAGCACTAGCCTGGCAGCTTCCCGCCGCCAAAAACCCTTCCTCTCCCACAGTGACAAGGTGATTAGGGTCCTGCGCCTTGGTGTGTGCCGCCATATCCTCAATCCAGGTCTGCAAAAGTGAGGGAATGGAGGGTAAGGGGGGGGGGGGGTATATTTGCAGCCATTTGGTCCAATCCAGGGGTGCAAACGGAAGCAATGGAGGGGAGAAAGGGGGTGGTTGGGGCCAGTTGTTTGCACACCCTAGGCCTGCACAAAAGGGGGTAAGTTAAGCCCTAAACCCTATAACCTTACAGGAGAAAGTGTGTACCCAGCCATTTGCTCAGACTAGAACTGCACAAAGGGGTTAACGTAAGCCCTAAATCCTAAACCCTTAGGGGGTATGTATATGTCAGGCGTTGCTCACACTAGGACTGCACAAAGAGGGAAGGGTTTGTGTGTGTACACAGGCATTGGCGCCACGCATGGGTGCTTAGTTGACCGCTTCCTGCACACCTTCACCCACATTTGTGGCTATCTGGCCACACAATTGGGTAAAGGCATCTAAGGACCTGCCCACCATGCACCCAGGAGTGTCACAAATGCCAGTGTGCACACACACTCATGCACTGCCAGCCTTACCCTTTGTAAGTAGCCTGCCTTTTTTGCCCTCTAAATGCCTGCCTTTTTTACCCTCAAAGTTTGTGGGTAGTCTGCTTTTTGTACCCTCTAAATGCCTGGCTTCATCACTCGCCCGTCATCCCTGGGATTTGGTCTACACCATCTCCCGGAGCCCTGGAAATCGCCCATCCCCGGAGTGGCCTATGGCAAGAAATTGCTGCGGTGGATCCCCTCATTTATTTCTTATTATACTGACTATTTCTGATGATCCAGAGAAGATTTCCCGAGACTCCTTGCTGCTAAGCTGCGCGGCTCTTGAGCAAATCGTCCCTAGCCTGTCCCTATGTTGGGTGCAGCCAGCTGTGCATACTGCTGATCAAAAGGGTTGGAAATGGAAGATCTGATATTTGCAATGCATATCTGCCTCTTGCAGCCTCTCTCAACAGCAGTAACACAGCTATCTAGCCCACAATATAGAGACAGACAAGAGATGAAATGCTGGGGGGCGTGCAGCTGAGCAGGCAAGGAGCCTCAGCAAGTTCCCTAACCCAAAACCCCTAATACCCTAAGAAGGAGCCTTAGCAGCCTACACCACATAGCTCTGTAGGGTGTAGGGCGTAGCGAGCTCCCTACCCCCTACAACCTAGTAGTGTATGTAGTACATACACTCGGCGGTGTCACATCCCACGCGGTGGTATGAGGTGCAGGTCCAGGCACATAGGGGGAGGGGCAGTTCCTAAACCCTAACCCCTAAGCAGCCCCAGCGATCCCCCCCTGTATATGCGTTAATCACCTACCCTGCCTTGATGGCCACCTGAGTGCCTACTGCATGGATGTGGATCGAGCCTTCTGTGCCTTGAGCTTCAAGGTATGCCTTGTCCCGGCCCCGTGGAGCAACTGGCAAGGAGAGTGACGCTGTTTAGGGTGTAGGGTTGAAGCCATTAACCCTAAACCTTAAACAGTGCCACCCTCCTTGCCAATTACTCCACGGGGCTGGGACAAGACATGGCAGTTATTCATGTATTCATCCAATTTTGTCACGACAGGGTGGTTGTTTATTGCACGCTCACGGGCCCAGCCTGCTGTCCGGCAGCTTGCCCACATGACTTCAGCTCTTTTGCCAAACACACCTGTTCAAAGTTACTCAACTGTCTTGCGAGACACCGATACTACACTGTAATCCGATGCAAGCCCACGTCTCTCCAGCCCACGTTTTTTCATCCTGCAGCACATGGTGCACACCCCACACGACAGGTGCAGCGGAACCCTGGCAAGGGTATCTGGAGACACCAGAAGGAAATTCAAAACCCTTGCCGGGTCACACTACATCTGACGAGCGTGGTAAGCAACATGTGCTGCAGGGTGGAAGTGAGGGCTGGATAGGCGTGGGTTTGACTGGGGTTGTGTGCAATAATAAACAGGTTCGTTTGACACACCCTGGTTTGTTTGCCACACCCACCTGAACTCTCAACCCCCAAGCAGCCCCAGCATTACCCCCCCTTGAGGCAAGCTCAACTACCTACCTTTGTCTTGATGACCACCTAAGAGCCTACTGGATATTGACCAAGCTTTCTGTGCTTTGAGTCCCTAAACCCTAAATCCTAAACAGCTTCACCCTCCTTGCATTTTTGCTCCACGGTGTCCTCGTCATAACGCCTTGTTAGGACAGGATATTCATTACATTCGTCCATTTTTTGTCACGACAGGGTGATTAATCATTGCACCTCACAAGCACAGCCTGCTGACTGGCAGCTCGCCCGCATACCTTCAGCCCTTCTGTCAAAGAGACCTGTTCAACGGTGTTCGTCACGTGCCACAGGTTTGTTCGACAACGGAATGAGGGTATGCGGGCGAGCTGCCAGTCAGCAGGCTGTGCCCATGGGCGTGATACTCGCTTGTACGCATGGAAGTAATTTGGAAGTAAGCTAGCGCTTCCCTTGACTCCACCTCCAACTCTAGGTAGCAACAGTCGCAGCTGCATTGACGAGGTCCAAATAACCACAAAACCAGAACCCTAAACCCCACACCCACCTGCACATCCAGGTAGCAATCCGGGCTGTTGCAGCGCGGCTCGATGATGAGGTCTCAGGCAAACCCTAAACCCTTAACGGAAAACCCTAAACCCTAAACGTACCTGCATATCCAGGTAGCAATCCGGGCTGTTGCAGCGCGGCTCCTTGATGAGGTCCCACACAGACCCTAAACCCCACATATAAACCCTAAACCCTAAACGTACCTGCACATCCAGGTAGCAATTCGGGCTGTTGCAGCGCGGCTCCTTGATGAGGTCCCACACAGACCCTAAACCCTAACATATAAACCCTAAACCCTAAACGTACCTGCACATCCAGGTAGCAATTCGGGCTGTTGCAGCGCGGCTCCTTGATGAGGTCCCACACAGACCCTAAACCCTAACATATAAACCCTAAACCCTAAAAGTACCTGCACGTCCAGGTAGCAATCCGGGCTGTTGCAGCGCGGTTCGTTGATCAGGTCCCACGCAAACACCGTGGGGTCGGATGAGTAGGTGCGCCCGTTGATGGTGTTGGTGCGGGTCACCTGGGGGTGTGGGGAGGGGGGGGTGTGGGTGGGTGTGGGTGGGTGGGTGGGGCTGGGGGTGTGTGGGTGGGGGGGAAGGGGATTTTGAGTAGGTGCACCAGTTGATGGTGATGGTGTGGGACACAAGCTGTGTGGAGGGGGATGGATGTATGGGTAGGGGGAAGGGGATTATGGGTAGGTGCGGCCGTTGATGGTGTTGGTGCGGGTCACCTAGGGTGTGGGGAGGGGGGGGTGGGTGGGTGTGGGTGGGGGGTGGGGAAATATTATGCTGTGTTGCAGGTGGTACCAGCGTTGTGGTGTGTGTTGGTATGGGTGACCTGAAGGAGAGGGAGGCTACGAGGAAAAAACCATTGCAATGGGACAGAGTGGTTTAGACCATATTTGTACTCTGTGTGGTCACATGCAACCAAACCCAGTCCATAGAGGGCACCTACCACATCCATTTGATGCAGTGCTGGTGACATACATGCCTGCGCAGGCACTCAAAATGACAATAAACCCTATACCCTACACCCTACGCCCTAGATCTTAGTGCACACACTCACAATCTTGGTGATCTTGTTCTTGTAGGCATCCTTGGCGCGGGAGTCGGTCCAAAACTGCTCAGGCGATATGCCCAGCGCCTTGGTGTACTGTGCCACGTTGTCTGTGTTGCTGTCGGTATCCCAGTTGCTGCCGAAGGCAATGACTGCACGCAGGTTGCTGCAGAACAATGAAGAATATTGAAAGATTAGAGTTTGAATCAGACGTTATTTGGTTGCATAGTTTGTTGCTGTGGATGATCAAGTGCTATGCATCAGGAGCCTTGGTGTACTGTGCCACGTTGTCTGTGTTGCTGTCGGTATCCCAGTTGTGCCAAATGCAGTGACTGCACGCAGGTTGCTGCGGGAGTGGATATTGTGATCGGACAATACTTGAGCACTGCAGCTCTCCTCTCAACCCTGAACCCTTTCCGTCCCCACGCTAGCAGGAATGTACAAGAGCAATAAGCACCTCAAGCACAATATCTGAGGAACCAGCACCTCAGCACATTATCTTAAGAAATTTAGATTAAGATGAACCAGCACCTCAAGCACAAGGGAAATAAAGGAAGGGTCTAGGGTTATTTAGGGTTTAGGGTTAGGCTTTAGGAAATTCTGCATGGCCATGCGTAAAGCACCCTAAAGCCATGTAAGCTTTGCAGTTTTAGGGTGTGTTTTAGGGTGCCTAACGCGGCCTTTGGTAAACCATTGGAGCCATTGGACACGGCTGTGTCCGTCTCACTATGGGATTGGAACGACCTGTGCCCTCGCACCTGTACTGCTTGGGGGCCAGGTGGGTTTGCAACTTCAACATGCAGTGCAAAGCTGTGCAAACACGCCCAGCTGTGACGCGACCATGGTTTGCTTGTATCAAGACGGCTTGGCATTATTCAAATGCGTGTATGTGCTTCTTACTCAAGAGTACATAAGAGGCATTTGAAAAAGGACGAGTCGTTTTGATACCTGCCAACCATTGGACACGCCATGGCTGGAGGTGTAAGCACAGCTTTTGGACTAAATGCAGGGAGATGCAAACCCATTTGCCCACCTAAGCAACACAATTGCGAGGACACAGTAGGTTTGCTTCAGATCCCTTCATGCCCTTGTGACAGAGGCGCATTTCAAGAGCAGATCCAAGCATCTGTTGGGAACGGTACCATATAGGGGCTCACCTGATGGTACCAAATACTACTTCCCTGATCAGTTGCCCAAGAGACACATACTATGATCAGTTGCCCAAGAGACACATACTATGATCAGTTGCCCAAGAGACACATACTATGATCAGTTGCCCAATGGAACCATTTGCTCAATTTGGCAACAGTGCTGAACAAGCCACAGCAACCATGTGTTCCACCAAGCACAATAAAAAAGAACTAAGCATAATACGTACCCCTTCAGGCCGCACCGATTGTCCAGCTCTCTCATTATACAGTACATCCCCTTCAGAAATCCTTGTTGTAGCTCCCTGGGTGAACCCAGAACCCTGGCCCTATCCCCTAAAAACAATTGCTCACTTGGCCACATATGGGGTCAAGTATGTGGATGGCCATATCCTAAAACCCATAAACCCTGACTAGGTCCAGGCTCACACCGCTTGTCCAGCTCACTCAGTATGTAGTCCACCCCCTTGAGTGCATTCTCATTGTAGCTCCCTGGGCTCAACCCTACACTCTAGCCTTTACAACCCTAACCAAGCCCTGGCACGCACCGCTTATCCAGCTCACTCAGTATGTAGTCCATCCCCTTGAGCGCTTCCTCGTTGTAACTCCCTGGACTGGTCTGCAGCGCAAAGCCGCCAACCACACCAAGGGCAAAGAAGCGCACCACCTGCACAATATATCATTGTTAGTTCAATGTATTGTTTATTTCTACTGAATTAATTAGGTAATGCGCACATCAGAATAAATGACGCAAAACACTAGCCAACCACCCCCAGGGCAATGAAACGCACCACCGCGCATGCACATGCTCTTGAGATCAGCACCTCCCCAAAAGCAAAATGCGACTAGCACGCTGTGCTACTAGCAGCTAGCACAGCAGATTGCACACTCGCACTGATCCGCACGTCATTGACCACCCACGTGCGTTGCCGCGGTAGCAAGGGTTTAGGGTTTAGGGTTTAGGGTTTAGGGTTTGCACGACTATGAGGTGCAAACGTGCTATTGCACAATTGTTGTATGCGTGCGTGCCCATGCGCCCATACGTTCCCGCACCTGCAGGTTGTACATGATGCAACCCTGTCCCCATTGGGTACTACCGGGTATGGGGTTCCCACCTCTGCCCTGTCTTTAGAGTACCCCACCTCTGCCCCCCCCCCATCTTATTCCCCTCTGCCCATCTACAAACCCCATGGGGCGCTTGACCCTCCCGCATTTGCAGGTTGGACTCTCACCACCAGTTCCACCTGCTGGCTAATGGGTGACTTGCAACCCTACATCCTAAGCCCTAAACCCTATATCCTTAACCCTACACCCTGTACTACCCACCTCCAGGTTGTATTTCACCGCCAGGTCCAGCTGCTGGCTGATGGAGAGCTTGCAAACCCTAAATCCTGCACCCTACACCCTACTCTAATTTACCCTAGCTGGGGTTTTAGACAACCCACCTGCAGGTTGTACTTCACTGCCAAATCAAGCTGTTGACTGATGGAGGACTTGCCGCTGCCCCCACCGGTGGCGCCAGCTGCCGCGTCCACAATGCCCCATGTGTTCCACCCTGCGTGCATGCATTAACCACACGTGGGAGGTCAATACACTGCATGGTGGCGTATCATACTTAGTTAGTTAACCTAACTAACGGTTACATGCCGCATGGTGGCATGTCACAGTTAGTTGGCTAGTTGCGTGCCGCATGATGGCATCCCAGCCATACAGCCAAAATCGTAGCCAGTCTTGCGCAAGTTGCGTGGGATCAATAAAAGGTTTAAACAGTGCCAGGACAGAGCTGCTTCGGCCGGTTCTGGCTCAGCAGGCTCAGCGGCATGCTCCATGAAGCATTTTGGTGATGGAGACCCTGATTTGGCTTTGACCCAGTGCCGGACATGTCCAGAAGTCAAACCATCTCCTTCATCAAGAAACTCCTGGAGCATGCTTTGAGCCTGCTGCACCAGAGGCGGCAAGGAAGCAGCTCTACATACCCGAAGAGGTTTGTATCAATCAAGCTGACCGGAGAACTTCATGGGTATACGATTAGGGGCCCAGTTTCCCCTTTTGTGATCTACATCAGTAACAGCTTTACCAAACCCCCTTAAGTTTCTTTCGTTGCTTCCTTACAGTGTCCTGATTGCAGCCGCTGGCACTAGGGTTGTGTCTTAGGCATTTAGTGGCACTAGGGTTGTGTCTCAGGCATTTAGGGCAGCTGACTGTAACTAGCTGTCATGCTAGTACGAATGTACGTGAGCAAATGCAGTTAATAATGCTAAAGCATATATATGCCATGGGACACATTTGCATGGGCCAGCAGGCTGCTGAGCACCATTGTCAGATGCTACAGTAGCCATGGACCATTGTAATGGGTTGTGACCATGGAGCACCCATCACCGAGCTCGGCTATGTAGCATTGCACCATCAGTGCACACGCGGTCCTAGCCTGCGCTCGTAGTGGGTGCATCACGGTCAAAACGCCAAGGGCCACAAGCACCAAGCCCTGGCATGGGGCAGCAGCACCAAGTTGACAAATGCTGCAGCAACGGTGGCCCAGTGTAACTTACCTAGTGGGTTGGTGGTCCACCACTGCGAACCTAGCATTGCACTGCACCAGTATTGCGCTACTAGCCTACGTTTGCAGTGGAGGGCCACAGCTCATTACACTGCACCACAGCCACCTTGCAGGCGCACAGTCTGAGATGACGTGTGCCCCATGCGCAAGGCATTCAACGGTGCCCTATGGTTCAGCAGCACCTGATTGGCAAATGCTGCAGCAACCGTGGCCCAGTGTAATGGGATCTCACCTGCACCTGCAAAAGTAGGCTGGCACCGCACCAGTGGCGCATTGCTAGCCTAGGTCTGCAGTTGATGGTGGGATCCCATTACACTGGGCCACAGCCACCTGGCAGGCGGACCATCCTGAGGTAACTGTGCCCCATGCGCAGGTGCCCCATGGGGCAGCAGCAGCCCAAGGCAGATGCTACAACAACCCGTGGCCCACCATGTTGGCCCACCATGTTGTAATGGGTTGTGAGCATGGATTAACAGCCACAGAGCTAGGCAGGAAGCAATGCCTCACTGAGGCAGGCTGGCGCTGTGTTTGCCTAGCTCTGTAGTGGGTGGACCATGATCACAACCCACTGCAGTGGGCCACAAGCACCGACCCCTGCCCATGGGACAGCAGCACCAGCTTGACAAATGCTACAACCCGTGGCCCACCGTAATGGGTTGTGACCACGATGCAACCACCACAGAGCTAGGCTAGGTAGCATTGCATTACTGATGCGGTGCTAGCCTAGCTCTGTAGTGGGTGGACCATGATCACAACCCACTGCAGTGGGCCACAAGCACCGGCCCCTGCGCATGGGGCAGCAGCACCAGATCGACAAATGCTGCGGCAACCATGACCCAGTGTAATGGTTCGTGGTCACCCCCTGCGAACCTAGGCTAGCGCCTCCCCAGCAATGCATTGCTAGCCTAGGGGTTTTGGTGGGGCGTTCACAACCCATTGCAGTGATTCACGGCCACCTGCCTGTGCGCCTGTCACAATGATTGTGGGCCTTTCAGGTGGCTGTGGGTACCTCAATGGGTTCCAACGCAACACCAAAAACCTTAAGGCTAGCAGAGCATTGTTGGTGCGATGCTGAGTCAGTCTGGCTCCAAGTGTGGTGCGGCATGGGATGCCCACATGCTCACGTGTTGTCTAAAGATCGACGGAAGGTGTAGTTTATGCAAAATGACACCTATTCTAGCAAAATCACAGTGGCAGACAAAGCGGACACGGCAAACCCCGGCGGCTAGGTCTTAGCCCTAGGATCAAAATATGTAGGGCCTGCCCGCTGGGAGTAGCTATGTCTGACTAGTCAGGCCAAGCAAAATCACAGTGCTGTGATTTTGCTTTTAGTTAACCTACACCACTGGCAGGTGAGATCAGATGACACGGCCCCATACGATGTCAGGCAGTTACATGCAGTGCCGCGCTGCATGTAACTGCCTGACATGGCATGGGATGGGATTGTACAGCTTTCACAGCAGTCATGAACAGTGCCATGCATTAGGGGGAATGGTGGTGACAACCCTATTGCGTGTGGCATGCCTTGAGGACTCATGATGACCACATTTGCTCACTCAGCAAAAGCTTTCTGGTTCTAGAACTTTGTTGTAGTCACCAGTCACTCTGAGTCAGGCAGTCTGTTCGCATTGCAGCTTGTCAGTCAGAGTCGGAGGGAAGTACACCAAAGTTCTAGAACCAAAAACTTTTGTGCACGCTCAGTCAGTTATTGAAGTACATGTGACAGCTCTCAGGTCGTAAGCCCCACCTCCATTTAATGAAATGGAGAGTCCTAAGGAAAAGGTTTGATCCACAATTCCGACGCCACACCCATGTGGCTCCACCCACCCCACCCACCCACCCATCCAATCCACAGCAACCCCACCTGTGAAGAAGAACTCTCTGCACTGGTCGTCCACGAACCTGCTATCACGCACTCGGATGAAGCCCGACAGGGCGGCAGTCCCGTTGCTGGCGGTGGCGTTGCCCGCCGACAGGGTGCTGTTGCCCTGGGTGGCGTTGCCTTGGCCCCATGCGCTGCCTATGCTGCAAGCGAGCACCGTGGCGGCTATCAGGAGCACAGAAGAGCTGGTGACTAGGCGATGGAGCGCCATGATGGGTGAGGCTCGAACTGCGCCGCCCCTGTAACTGGCGAAAGCCGGAATGTGCCAGTGGGCTACTAGCTAGTAACTTGAGTGGCACTGCTGAGTACTCAGTTAGTAACCGTTTAATACACCGTAGGCTTAGCTCGACAGGGACTTCCTTCCACTTGACACAAGCTTGGGAGCTCAACTCGAGTTGCCCACCGGCCTCTACAACAGGTCCGAACCTCTCACTTGAGGCAGAGCCTACTAGGTGAGGAGAACGTCGCTACGAGCTAAACTCACGGTACAATTCAGCCTTCGAGTTCAAGCCTCAAGGTACGAGAGTCCACTCTAGGTACTACCTGAGAGGATACCTTTGCTGCGCTGAGCGGCGGTTTATAAAGCTTTCGAAGCAAAAACGTGATCCGTGGGCGCCCATGCGGCATGGACGGTGGCCAGCGACTTGATGTGATGTGCCAATTGGCTGGATCAGGTTCCCCCCCAGATCATATTATATCTCTGCGCCACGACATGCAGCCAGCTGGCACTGCACCCATTTTGGCAATGTGCACACCCATGGTGAGCTCATCTCTAAACTTAGTGCCGCTGGGAGCACAGCCTGAGACGTTTTGGAGACGAAGAAAGCCCTTAGGAAGCAACCTTGAATCAGACTGGCGGTCTAGGATGTTGCAATAAAGTCTTAAAAAGTGTGCACCTATCTAGTCAGACTCTGTGACAGGACCAATTTTGAAAGGCCTCCCAACGTGCATTGGGCCTTAACAGGTTGCATTGCCAACTGTCGCACCCCCATGCAAGTGTTACACAGTACAGTACCACAAAGCTGTGACCCCCAATGGGTGGCACCAGGTGGGTCATGCATGATGAGCACCCACATAGTACACACACCTGGAAGTCAGTTCAGTCAGACTGAGTAGTACTACAGTCTGACATGAGACCCCGTCAAGAACCTGGTGGCACCCAGCTGGCAGTGGTACACTGTCAATTACGCAGCGCGTGGGGCCTCCCCGGGGGAGTGCAGCAGGGCCCTAGGTCTTCCCCAGTCACATATGTATTGCCAATATTGAACACATCCAAGGGCACTGCCAGCTGGGCTAGCTACCTAGTAGGCCTGTGGTACCGCATGTAGTTGGCCAGTGCTGCTGAGCCACTGGCAGCCACTGGCAGTGCGGCCGCCTGCTGGGAGCTCAACTATGACTGGCCCAGCGCCTGGATTAGTGGGTGGCCCATGGATTAGTAATCTAGGGTGGGCGCATGGCGCATGGGCCATGCGGCCTATGAGCCATGGCCAATGCTCCATGTCACTGACAGAGACCAGCACGGGAACAGGTGGTATCGGCCATGCGGCATGGGTCTACATGATATCACTGTGTGAGGTGGCACCCAGTCGGGCTGCGCGCAGGTTGGTGGGTGTGGAGGCTATGGTGGGGGTGAGGGGTGTATTCAGCGCATGCTATGGCGTTTAATGGCATGTAATTTAAAGGTTTTGAGCCCTCATGCACTGGGGGCCCCGACTTGAAGTCATGACATAATATGGTGCGCCCTTAACTCAGTGCAGTCCCTAACTCAGGACCAGTGGTCACCGTGCAGGTCCAGAGCGCGTGCTAAATCAGTACTGTGACCTCGAAGTCAAAGTTTGCCTTCACTGGCAGTCTGGGATGTGCGCAGGGGCTTCAAGAGTCTTTCACTGCCAGTGTGACACAGAGGTCACCTGCACTGTAGTGCTCACTGGTTGGACCAATGAGTGAACAGATGTATCGTGTGACACGAGCTTCCACGGGGCACACTGTGCCCCGTGGAAGCTCTCAATTTCTGTGGCTTGCCAAGCCACAGAAATTGAGACTCTCAGCGGCTTCTGGAGTCCACGGAGCAATGCCCAAAGTCAATCGGCAGGGGTCAGCTGTCACAGGGGGGGCACCCTGCAAGGTTGATCATCATGATCATCATTTGCGCAATCATTGCAATGAGTCATTGCAACAGCTGGGGCTCTGTTGAAATTCCGATGTTGTAAAATGTTGTGCTGCATTACAAGATATCTATGATAGATAATCTCCAAGTCCGGGACGCGCATTGACACTGAATGTCAAACTTAGTCTAGCCTAATTGCCACCATGCTACGCAATGCTGCACGACATTGTATTGCCATAGTATATACTACAGGCGGCCTAGGCTAGTAGCCTAGGGTATGCTGCTGCCTGCATATACTGCGCATTGAAATTTGCTGGTGACCGTCACTGTGCGGGAGATTTAAAGGAAGACCTGTCTCAGGGCGCATGCCCAACGGCATACGTGTAAAATATCCTTCTAAGAAAGGGCCCAAAATCCATTCTCATTCCTACATCAGACTGCATGGTGGTGGCCGCCTAATAATGCAGAATAAATCAGACTGTCAACGTGTCCCGCTGCTTCTAGACTGGGTAGCAAAATTGGAAAGCAGCCCCCACCCCAAAAAATGGCAAGTACAAAAAGCAGTGCGCATGCATTTGGCAATTGCAAAGCCTAATGATTGCACCTGAATGTCATGCGTTTGGCAATTGCAGAATCTAATCATTGCACTTGAATGTCATGATGGTTCTCCCAAGCAGCAAGCAGCAGCATCCGTGCTTGGAGTTGCATCAAATCTGCTTGAGGCCCGATCCCCAGCACGCAACCAAGCAGCCACCCCGACTGCCTCCATGTCACGCCACCACAGCCATCACTGCCCCACCGGCCAGTGACAAGTCTGCGGAGTGGTCGCTGGGTAGCAACGAAGGTCCAAGCAGTAGATGCGCCTGCCAGCACCCCACTGGAGCCAGTCCCAGCACACACCACACCAGGTACACCCCCACCGCCATCATTGCCCCACCGGCACCTGCCCCCCGCACCCCACCGCCATGAGCACGCACAAATCCTCCTGCTCCAGCGAGGACAGCGACCCCGCTTTGACAAACTCCGCAAACTGGTCGTTGGGCAGCATGAGCTCCAGGCAGTACATGCGTGACCCGGGGCCGTTGTCAACCCCGTGGACGGTGGTGCGTGGGAAGACAACCAGGTCCCCAGGGCCAATGGGGAAGCGCTCCGAGCCGCAGAAGGCGGTGCCCTGTACAGAGAGAGACGCTCAGTGAATTAATTGAATAAAATAACAATTTTTGTACTGAATGTGTGAGCCGCAGAAGGCAGTGTCCTGCAGTAGGCAGAATGATGCGCCCTCAGTAGAGGAAGTAATGTAAACATAAAAGAATGTTATAACAAATTAAACTCACTACTATACCAAATAAATATACTCTTTATTTCAAGCTGTCGAGCTCACAACATATTTACCACATGCAATCCTCAAATCCTCTGCATGCACCACCCACCCACCAACACATGCACCACCACAACCACCCACCTCTCCAGACAGGATGAAGAACAGCTCGTGCGCGGAGGGGTGCACATGCCGGGTGGTGCGGTGGTCCGGCTCAAACACCTCCAGGCCAAATTTAAATGCCACATCGAGGTCCTCCATGGGGTTAAATTAACACAAGCCTCCATGGGTTCAAGTTTATACAAGGACTCATCGACTCATGCACCACCTGCCCCTGCCCATTCCACCATCCCATCTCCCCCCACCCACCTCTCCTGAGAGAATAAAGAACAGCTCGTGCGCCGAGGGGTGCACGTGCGGGGTGGTGCGGTGGTCGGGCTCAAACACCTCCAGGCCAAACGTGAACGCCACATCGGGGTCCTCCATAGGGTCGAAAATGAGCGCCAGGCGGTTGGTCTGGTTGGGGAGCTGGAAGGTGCGCTGCATGGCAAGGGTGCGCTTCACGATTGGGCACTCCACTGCCAGCCCCCACTGCTGGAACGCCTGCACCCACGCGTCCACCTGCGCCCGCCCCGACTGCACCCACTGGTGCACATGGCCTTGCAGCACCGGGGGTGGTGCAATAGCATGCACCTGCTGCGCTGTGGTTGGTGCGCCTGCATGCGGCTGCGAGACGGTGGTGGTGGTGGTGGTACCCATGAGGCTGGCTGGGGGATGCGGCTGGTGGCCATGTGGGGCGGGTGTGTGCGGCTGAGGGAGGGCCACTGTGAGATGAGTCAGTGCGATGGACTCTGGCTGCTCCTGTGCGCCCAGCACATCCTGTAGGAGCTGGGGCTGCACGCTGCCGCAGGGGGGGAGGTGGTGCCAGGTGCGCGATAAGTCGTGGAGCAAGGGGAGGTCGGCGTCGGCGGCTGCAAGGGGGATGGTATATATACATTTAGGAAGCAAAATACGTGGGAAAATGGGTGTAAAGCGGGCAGGGTTGTTCATGACTCTGGCTAGGGTTGTACACAAAAGCTTCGTCCACGCATGCACTACATGTGACAGTTACCCATTACTGCCAAGCAGGCAATGCCACGACAAGACCTAGGTGGTGCAACCTGTTGCAAGGAGGACTGCTGGTCTGGCTGTGCAGCTGGAATGCACAAATTAAGTAAATTAACTTGAACTTTTTTACGGTGAATGAATCAAGATATGCAGTGCCCAATTGTGCCTGCCCCCCACCTTCCAGCCCTTGACCAGGCTCTTGGGTTTCTGTTATTACCCGATAACCTAGCCTAGGGTAAGATGTAGGGTTTAGGGTATCATACCTTCCAGCCCCTTGACCACGCTCTTGGGTTTCTCTCATTACCCGATAACCTAGCCTAGGGTAAGATGTAGGTTTTAGGATATCGCACATTCCAGCCCCTTGACCAAGCTCTTGGGTTTCTGTTATTACCCGACAACCTAGCCTAGGGGTAAGATGTAGGGTTTAGGGTATCACACCTTGCAGCCCCTTGACCAGGCTCTTGGGCACCGTGACAGAGAAGGAGGCCAGGCAAAAGTCACGCGTAGCGGCCTCCACGCACTGCGAGCGGTAGCTGAAACCCCTGGGCCCCCCCGCTGAGATGAGCAGGGAGTCGCCTAGTCCCACCTGCTCGCGTTGCTGGGCGGTCACCATCTACAGTGGGGTGGGCGGGGGGGTGTGTGGGTCGGGGATGCGGGGTGGTAGGTGGCGGTGTGATGCTGCTGTGGCGATGCGAGGTGCAGGTTGAGGTTACTGCTGTTACGGTGTACCCACATGGTGTTGGATGTGGTTGGGTAAGTGGTGGGTTGGGCGGTGGAGGTCGGGGGATTGACCCCACGCAAGTAGCAGCTGATGGGACACTGCTGTGTGTGGCGGGCTCAACCTTTGGTGGTGACGGTTTGTGGTACTTGCTAGTTCAAGGAGTGGCGGTGGGTCTTTCCCTGTGCTCACCTGCCCTTGCCCCTGCAGTATGTAGTGCAGCTCCAGGAAGTGGCTGTGCCCCAGGGTGGGCGGTGGCGCGGGCGCAGAGGGGGTGTCGCCCCACAGGTGCAGGGCGATGGCAAAGGGCATGGCGTCGCGCAGCGGGTCCACAAGGGGGATCAGCAGGTTGCCCTCTGCGTAGGGACGGGGAGGGAATCAGGTGGCGCTTGTCAGGACATGACCCCCAACGTGGTATTATTCACACGCATGGAGGGCATATGCCCAGCACGACACATGCCTCCCATATGCCAATGTGCCTGACCTGGATGCGGTCCCGCATGTGGCTGTGTGCTGTTCCACCTGTGCCCTCCCGATGCAGGCACCATACAACTTGCAACATGATGAATCAAGTGGCTAGTGCAAAATATCACCACCCCTGTCCCACACCTGGCGTCCGCTTCATTGGTTGCCCCAGCAGGGAGCGGCGCAGGGCGTGGGAGCAGCAAGGGGGGAGAGCATGGCGGTGCCTGCGGGGGGGAGGCAGTGAGGACCGCTGTGAAACTGCTGGATGAACTTCCCGTCTCCTAGGGGTGGTGGTTTTGTGGGGTGTGACAGAGCAAAGCTAGGTGCTCTACAGTGCCTACCCGCTGTGGCAAACATCAGGTGTAGAAGCAGGACTGGCAGAAATACCAAACAGGCCCATTGGTGTCCCTGTGCAAGTGCCTGGTTGTGGCTGGATGTGGAATGCTTCTTACCTGTGTAGGCGTGGCCGTACAGAGGGAAGCCAGTGGTGCCCAGTCCTATTTTGGAGCCTCAAGTGCTGGTGACAGCTTCCCGTGTCCTGGCCTAGCAGCGTCCTGCCTGAGGTCTCCATGCTTGTCCCTTGCGCTGCCCACGGGCTGTTGCTAGCTGGTGGTGTGGCGCAGCTGGGGGTGTGGTGCCCTTACTAGGTGCTAACCAGTCTTTACAGGCACCCAGTCACCCAGTCCAGACGCCTTGTGGGGTGCTGTTCACTGGACTTGGACAGCCATGAACGGCGTGCGCCCCTTGAATTTGAGCGGGGGAGCCAACCCAACGTGCTGAAGTGGCTAACACAGGTGAGAGCTGGCAACAGCTTTGGCCTGTTGGAGGGTAGGAAAGCAAGACTTGTCAGTGAAGAGCAACGCCAGGACAACAAGCAAAGCACACAGTGATGCTTATTAACCTTCCACGTGTTGGGCAGAGTGTACACCAACGACCCTAGCCTCCAACAAGAGGTGGTATCAATGTGGTTGTAGTGATTCTAGTAAGGAATCAGATGCCGTGCAAAGGGAAAGTCCAGCTACCCACTTTGGCCAACCGCAGCTACTCCAATATTAATATTCACACAACGGGTTGCTGTCTCACCTTATTTTGCTATCACAGTTAGCTTTCGATACGACAGCTCACGCTGCCCAACAGCATGCTTGCACCGTGACAACTCCTCAGGTGCGTGCAGGCATAGCAGAGTGTATATGGTAGCAGATGCAGCAGGTTGTAGTGTCGTTTGTTGCCCACATCCTACCTTGCAAGGCTTCAACTTGCTGCGCAGCGCAGCTACAAATGCATTCCCTAGGGTAGGTGACATTTTACCCCTTGAAGGCACCATGCATGGACACGCATGGACCAAGCTACCTTCAAGGGGTAGACTTTCGAAACCAGACTTGGTTTGTAGGTCTCGCAGCACACTACCGAGTCTCCTACATAACGCAACGAAGCGTGTCTGGCCTTCACTTAGTGAATCACTATCCTGCCAAACACCTGTTTCGGCACACAGGACATGCACCCAGTGGTACTTCTTGCACCCAGGGCCTGTTACAGGGGCGCCATTACTAGCAGCGGAGGCACGTGCTTCGACACCTCCTACGTCTACGGCCCGTTTGCTTCTTCTACAGCAAGAGTGGAGTCTTCAACACCGCTTGTGGCAAGAGAGTGCCAATGCGTCGTTCCCTCCCCTCCACTACGTAACGCCCTGCTGCTGACTCCAGTGGAAGCTCCTCCAAGGTAGGCTTTGCCCAATTGCTTAGAACTGCTGTTTTACACAGGGTTGAGACGTGCGTTTCCAAGTTGCTGAGAACTGTCACTGCAGAATCCCAAAGCTGAATAGCACCGCCCATAAATCCTGTCCACCCCCCAAAACTTATGCCAACGCTAGCCGTGTTCATTTCCTGCTTGAAAGGTTTTCAGGCCCTTGTCTCTGTTTTTAATATCCACACGAGTTGTTAAACGCCCACCTTTGGTTGGGCAAGTGTAGCTATGGGCCCAAGCAAGTTCACCAGGTTTTGTAAGCGGTTTTGTGAGGTGTCAACGGCCCTTTAAAAGCAAACTCCCTCCGTTCAGATATGTTGTTGCCTTGCTTATCCCATCACGCTTTCCTATTGCCCTTTTTCTGTCACGCTTTTCCTAGTACTTAGCAACACTCACTGCGTGTATCAGCAGTTTTGGTTTGTGCGGTCCTGACCACTGTCGTCCTTTAGGTAGCGTTATCTACAGTTATCCAGTAACCAAGCTTCAACTCTGTCTGGGTGTTGTGGCCGCTGCTCTTGCTCTTGCTGCTACCGGCTCTGCTATGTTCCTGCTTGATCAACGGCTTGTTCTGTAGACTGTTCCTGCTTCTGTTGCTGCCTTTCTTAAGGGTCCCACTTGCTGCCTGCGAGCAGGTTCGTCAGCTGCCAGCTGTTGCAAGCAGCACCAGCCTTTGCCTGTGGATCTCACCTTCGAGTTTCGGTTTCTGCAGTGAGGACCTGGTGTATACACATCCATCTTCCTGCCTGGCCACACACAGCTGTTCTGACCTCCAAGGGTGCGGGTTCCCTTCGGGTCTGGACGATACTACCAGCCAGGAACAGCCCAGTTGCCTCAACTGGGCACAGGGGCTTCTCGAGGCCGCCTCGAGGGGCCCCTTCTGGGGTCCATCCCCAGGCACAGGAAGGCTCAGCACACCTTCACCAGCTCAACATGCTCCGCGCGTCCCCTGGACGCTGCAGCAGCGAGCCACAGCCTTCCAGCGCACCACCAGGTTGCAGTTTTCACGGGAAATGCGACGGAGGGTGGTGCCGCTGTTTCAGCCACACGCCTGGGAGGCGGTGGGTCCTCGTCAGCATGCCAGCGGGCAGCGGTGCTTTGGTGGCCGGTGCGCGGCACCGGACCAAAGCACCAGGTCAGTCTCCTTCAGGGAGCGGAGGGCCTCGCAACCATGCCAGGGCAGGCGTTCTTTGGGAACACTGCTATCGGTAGTTCTTCAGGGGATCATCGCACCAAAGCACCAGGCCAGTCTCCTTCAGGGAGCAGGGGGCCTCGCAACCATGCCAGGGCGGGCATTCTTTGGGAACAATGCTATCGGTGGTTCTTCAGGGGAGCATCGCACCAAAGCACCAGGCCAGTCTCCTTCAGGGAGCAGGGGGCCTCGCAACCATGCCAGGGCAGGCGTTCTTTGGGAACACTGCTATCGGTGGTTCTTCAGGGGAGCATCGCACCAAAGCACCAGGCCAGTCTCCTTCAGGGAGCAGGGGGCTACGCAACCATGCCAGGGCGGGCGTTCTTTGGGAACACTGCTATCGGTGGTTCTTCAGGGGATCATTGCACCAAAGCACCAGGTCAGTCTCCTTCAGGGAGCAGGGGGCTTCGCAACCATGCCAGCGCAGGCGTTCTTTGGGAACATTGCCAAGGGGTAGCTCTTCTTGGAGCGCAGCACCAACACACCAGGCTGCCTGGCGGTCTCCGCAAGGGGCGCCAATGCTGCCCTTGAGGGGCGGCAGCCCACAGCTGAAACCACCTCAGGTTGGCGCAGGGTCAGCATGGGTGTCAGTGGCCCTTCAGGGGCTGCTGGCACCCATACAACCAGCCGGAGAGGCTCGACGCTGCAGCATCTGCAACATCAGTCCACGTGGCATCAGGCGGCTAGCCTCTAGCAGGCAGCGCCATCAGCATCCGGGCACGCCAGCTAACGCATCCCATCGATGCCGCAGCACAGGCGGCGTGTCTGGAGGGGGCACTGGGCGGCTCGCCACATCGGCAGCTCCCAGAGGGCGACACGTGGCACCTAGCCGTCACCGGCAACAGGACCGCCAGCGGCACGCCACACCGGCAACGCCCGTCAGCGCTCACCAGCGCATGCCCAGGGCATAGCAGCGCCCATCAGCGGCACGCCATTTTGGCACCGCCCAGCAGCCACATGCCATTTTGGCACCGCCCATTAGTGGCACGCCATTTTGGCACCGCCCAGCAGCGGCACGCCATTTTGGCACCGCCCATTAGTGGCACGCCTTTTTGGCACTGCGGCACAGGCCATTTTGGCATCGCCCAGCAGCCGGACGCCATTTTGGCCAGGCCCGTTAGCGGCCCGCCATTTTGGCATTGTTCCTCAGCCCAAGGAGCGCGTGTCGGGACATTCCGGGCACCGCCCCCTCCAATGCAACCCCTGGCGCATTTTGGCCCCCGCCTTGCGCCCGCGCGGCGACCTTCTAGCAGAGGCGCACACGATTTGCTGTGGACCTCCTCGTTGGACTCCCATCTCGCCCTGTGGATGTGGTGGCGGCTCTCCTTTGGGTTCTTTTCGCCTGCGCTGTCCTTGCTTTTGCAGTTAGGGCAGGCCAGCGCCCTTGAGGGGCGTTGCACGCAGTGCGCGCTTGTGCATGTGTTCACCCTTGAGGGGTGGAAATGCTTTTGGCACTGCTGTTGTGGGTTGGCCCTTGAGGGGTGAGCCAGTTTTGTGCTACCCAGCTTTGGGCTGAGGTTGTTGGTCCAGTCTGTGGTGGTTTGTATGCTGGTGGGTGTTTGTGCGGGGCTGCTGGTGTGCCTGTCACAAAGTGGTGTGTCATGTATGGTGCCTGTGGTTGTATGCGTGTGGACGCTGCGTGTGGAGTGCCTTGCACCCTTGCCGGGTTTCTGTTTTGTGGTACAGCAGGGACTGGGAAGTGCGAGGGGCGGGCTGCCTGCCAGTGGCCTGCAAGCTTGCGGTTGATGTATGAGGGGGCGCGGCTGTATCAGCACCCAGCGGCCTGGTGTTTGCGTCCCTTCAGGGTTCCGGTAGGGATTAGTTGACTTGCTTGACAGTGGCTGGGTGTTGCGCCCTTGAAGGTTCGGTGCAGCATCAGCGCACGTTGTTTTGTGGTTGGGTGTTGCGCCCTTGAGGGGTATCGGTGCAGCACCAGCGCACGTGGTTTGGCGGCTCAGTTTGCGGCCCTACAGGGGTTGGCACAGCCATGGTGGCTCAGCACAGTCACAGCGGCCCTTCAGGGGTGCGGCAGCGTCAGCACCTGCTATGGTGGCTCAGTTTTGCGGCCCTTGAGGGGTTGGCACAGTTGGTGTGGCTCAGTTACGTTGCGGCAAAGCTTGTTGCAGCAAGTCACGGCGGCCCTTCAGGGGTGCGCCAGCGTTAACACCTGCCTGGGTGGCTCAGTTTTGCGGCCCTTCAGGGATTAGCATGGATCAGCCTACCTGGTATGGAGGCTCAGTTTGCGGCCCTTCAGGGGTTAGCATGGATCAGCCTACCTGCTATGGAGGCTCAGAGTTGCAGCCCTTAAGGGGTTAGCCGATCAGCCTACCTGCTATGGTGGCTCAGTTTTGTGGCCCTTCAGGGGTCAGCACAGTTGATGTGGCT
>JAULBX010025276.1:0-24140 GCA_032358255.1 Heterotrichella gracilis | reverse complement strand
CAGATACGCTGCGACAAAGCTTGTCGCAGTAAGTCACTGCAGCCCTTCAGGGGCTGCAAGGATAGCCAGCCTGCTATTGTGGCTCAGTTTTGTGGCCCTTCAGGGGTCAGCACAGTTGATGTGGCTCAGATACGCTGCGACAAAGCTTGTCGCAGTAAGTCACTGCAGCCCTTCAGGGGCTGCAAGGATAGCCAGCCTGCTATGGTGGCTCAGTTTTGTGGCCCTTCAGGGGTCAGCAGTGTTGATGTGGCTCAGATACGCTGCGACAAAGCTTGTCGCAGGAAGTCACTGCAGCCCTTCAGGGGCTGCAAGGATAGCCAGCCTGCTATGGTGGCTCAGTTTTGCGGCCCTTCAGGGGTTGGCACAATTGATGTGGCTCAGTTATGGTGCAGCGAAGCTTGCTGCATCAAGTCACGGCGGCCCTTCAGGGGTGCGCAGGCATCAGCAACTCCTAAGTGGTAAAGGTTCTGCCTTCCAAGCCGGATGATTGTTGATGCCAGAGGCATGCCTCGCTGGCAGTGCTGCGCCAGGAGTGCGCTTATGGCCCTGTGGTGGGTGTTTTGAGCATGCCTTGTTGGCAGTGCTGCGCCAGTAGTGCGCTCTTGGCCCCGTGGTGGGTATGATGAGCATGCCTTGTTGGCAGTGCTGCGCCGGTAGTGCGCTTATGGCCCCGTGGTGGGTGTGATGAATTGTGATGCCGAGATGGCAATGTGCCAGGAGTCTGGCTGAGCGAGTGATGGCTGAGAGTCCAGTCTCGGTTGTGCCAGGAGTCTGGCTAAGTGGTGCTGGGAGTCCAGCTTGATTGCCAGGAGTTTGGCTGAGTGAGCATATGGATTATCAGTAAGCCTAATGGTGCACCGGTCATGGCATTGCATCTATACCCTTTGTCAGATTTGCAGCTGGTCATCTATCCCCAACCGAGATGGCAGATTTGGTAGTTCTGACACTGGCCTTGGCAACAGGTAAGCATTTTTGTACAATTTGCCATGTTTGTGTGGGTTTTCTGTGGATTGTGTACCGCCACATGTAGCATAAACCCTAAACCCTGAACAATAGTGCAACGTGCTGACTTTAACATCATGCCCATTTTTCGCATTTGCTTGCTGCAGGCTAGGAGCAGCACAGTGGTGTGATGGCGAGCGGGACGGCAGCAATGTGCGGTAAGGGCTACAGCGTGTGAGGTGCGCATGGAATTACATCTCGCCCTTTGCAATGTAAGGATTTTGCATGTTTCCAGTGTGCGTGTGTGCCGTTTTTAGGCAGGAGAATTGTGGGCACAGCCAAAAATGGGGGAGGGCTTGGCCTAAATTGTAGCAGTAATTTCTGTGCTCAATCCCCTTGCTGCTCATGATTGCACCAAAAAGTATGGGTAGCAATAAAATAAATTGCTACCCATATAGATTTATATTGCTCCCAAATTTACTCCAGTTTTGTTTGTCGTGCAGGCAGCAGCAGTGGCAGCGGGAGTGGCAGCGAGGTTGGCAGCCGCAGCCGGAGCAGAGAGGGGCAGCAGGGTGGAGGAGCCAGCAGTAGCAGTGGAGGGGACAGCACCATCACTTGAACGAGCAGCATCGCTAAGAAAAGGGCAGGCGCACGAGGCAGCAGCAGCAGCAGCAGTGGAAGAGGCAGCGTCACCAAAAGGGGCAGCAGCAGCTGCGGGGCGAAGGGCATTTTCAGGAGGCACCATGACCGGTGCTGCTGAGCCGCGTGCACTGGGTCGCGCCCTGTCCCGCGCCCCCAGCCGCAGGCGTGCCGCACCGGTGGTGCACACACAGCCTGCTCGTACGGCGTCCACGGGCAAGACACACAAGAAAGGGTGAGTGGGGAGGAAAATGGTGCAAAGTTTGTTGGACAGAGCAATGTGGCAACTTGCGCGTTGATAGAGTTGCACTTTAAACCTTGCCTTTTTAATTTCTACTTTGTTATGCATTTTTGAAGTTATTATATATGCATCATATTTTCTGGGGTGCATTTGTGGTCAATTATAAAAATGAAATTGTGTGCTTTGTATTGTTCAGCAGCAGCACTGTGAAATTGTTTGGTTTGTATTGTTCTTCTTGTGTATTTTCCTTTATTATTTTATTCAGCACCGACCAAATTTAGGCCTTTGGTGTTGCAGCACCGACCAAATTTAGGCTGTTGGTGTTGCAGCACCGACCAAACCTGGAGGTGCTGCATGTATTCCAAGTGGCCCATGTCGGCGCGATGCTGCTGGCGGGTTGCCCATACCCTTGGCTGCTGTTTTGCATTGGCTCTCATACCTCCAGCCCTGCAGGCCCATGCTGACCTGTGCTGTGTGGTTGCAGGGCGCATGCAAAGCCTGGTCGACCCGTGCTCCAGGTGGCAAGCTGGTGGCTGCTGTTCCTGGCAGCATGCATTGCGCCGTATTACATAGCAGACTGGGTAAGGCTGCATGCCATCTTTTTGTGTTCAATAGCCCATTTTGGTAGAGTGCAATCTGATTGCGCCTTGTACCTCATGTTGTGGTCAAGGCAGTGGCCCCAAAAATGGATCTGCTCAGCTGCAAAAGCAAACCATTTGTATTTTGGTTGTTATCAAACATTCAGGCTCCTCAACGTCAGAATAGCCCTAACCCACCTCAACTAACCCCACCCTCGGTTCTTCTTGTGCAGGCAGGCGTGTTTACTTCCTGGCGCTACCTGTCACGCCTGTGCACAGACGCAGTGGCCTTCCCCACCACGCACCCCACCCAGGCACCCACCTCGGGGAACCTCTCCTCCTACTATACCGCAGACGCCAACCTCATCGCCTGGCAGTCTGACATGCAGTCGCTGTACGCGCGGGTGGAGTCGATGGCGGTGCTGAGCGCCGGCGGGGGTGACGGGATATCGTTCGATTTTGAGGGGGGCGGAAAAGGTGCGTGGGACTGCCGGGGTGGCAGGTTGTGGTGGGGAGGGTGGGTGGGAGGGGTAAACAGCGGCGGTGGAGAGGGTCTTGTTAGCGTGTGCTGGCTAGTCACATGTGGTTGTTTGAAGAAGGTTGAATTTTGCAGAAGGGGGGGGATGAGACATCGTTTGATTTTGAGGGTGCTGGGAAAGGTGCGGCGCGACAGGGGCGGGGGGGGTGGGGGGGATGGGTTGAGGGTCTAAAAAAACGCTGATGGTTTTGCCACAGTTTGTGCGTACAAGACATAAAGCTGGATAAGGGGATGGCAGGACCTCATGTAATTGATGATTGATTAACCCACCTGCTCCCACCCCGCAGGTGCCGGCTTTGTGCTCCAGCGCGACATGAGCATCGCCATCTTCATGTCTGTGGCTGGCGGGGTGTACCTCACCGACTCGGTACCGCTGGCGGCCTTTGTGTTCCATGCAAATGCGTACGCGGCGCTCATTTGCATGCAGGTAGGGCGCAGCAGTATTGCAGCCAACTTCTTCAGCAGGGGTGTAGGCATAGAGCACCGCACCGCGAACATACCTCATTAGAAGTCGCATGTGTTCCAGTAGTATAGCAGGACATGAGCATGCAATATTCATGTTGGTGCCTGGGGCTGTGCCTTACGGCTGGTACCGCTGGCGGCCTTTGTGTTCCATGCAATTGCACATGCGGCGCTCATTTGCATGCAGGTGGGGTGCAGCAGCAGTACCGCCGTTAGCAGGGTGTAGGCGACAGCATGCACCACGGACATACCTGGGTGATCATTCATATGCATGCATGCGTGCCAGCCAGATGAGCAGTCGCCATGAATCGTTGTATAGTGTATTTGGGAGGCATTTACTTGAGTACCGCTGGTGTAGAAGGTGATGGAATATTCAGTCTTTGCATATAACAGATACGCACATGGTAAGGGCACACTGCTGCATGGCAGTGTATCGACCACCTCATGCTGCTATTGCCTGGCAAGTTGCCGTAAGCAGGTACCACCCCAGCCCATGTACTGCTCCACTTCAGCGGACCCCTGCCTTCACCCCCCTCACCCCCCGTTGTCCAGGTGAAGGCCATGAATGACATCATCCAGGTGCTGGCGGGGGACCTCAATAGCTACCAGCAGCAGCTGCTCCTGCTGGTACGTCCAGCTTGCGCAAGTTCCTGTGCATGGTGCAGTTGTGTCAAAATGCGTCTTATGCGAATACTGTGATGGCAATCCATGGTAGTGAAGGGCACCGTTGGATAATTTGTGCGGTCTACCTGCTTGCAAACTGCAAACACAATGGCAACGGGAAAACTTGTGCTATTGCGCATCTCCTTGCCCCCTGGGACATCAATTCTGCTGCCTCTCCCCACCCCTGCTATTGGCCCTTTGTCCACTCACCCCCAACCCCACCATTGCAGCCGCTGGGCACCACCCGCGAGGAGGTGGGCGCGCAGCTTGCCCTCATGAATAAGCTGGACCTCATGGCGGAGTACTGGTGAGTGGGTGGGGTAGGGGTGGGGGGGCCGGTGGGTGCTGGTCAGAAACCCCTAAACCCCAAACCTCAAAGGAGGTGGGGGCGCAACTTGTCCTCATGAACAAGTTGGACCTCATGGCGGAGTACTGGTGAGTGGGATGGTGGGATCTGGTCAGAAAATGGCAAATTTTAAACCCTGAACCCTAAACAAAGTAACCGCGCAGCTTGCTCTGATGGTCAAGTTGGACCTCATGGCCGAGTACTGGTATGGGTGCAACTCTGTGTGTGTGTTGTCCATTCTGCAGGAATTTGAGCCTAGAATCTGCTCAATCGGACCCATCCTTGTGAATTGCCACCTTTATTGTTGGGACGAGTTTTCCAATACACATACCTGCCCTGCTGACACCCCCTCCCTCTCTTCCCCCTTGCAGGCAGCAGTCTTCCCTTGGCATCACGCTGGTGGTACCACTGCTGCACAGCCTCACAATCAGCGTGTCCATCATCCTGTCAATAGTGGGCGCCACATCAGCCAGGTGCATACAGGTGCGCGCCCCAGCACCCCCTGTCAATACCACCCCCATTATTGCACCGCGGCAATGGGCTAGGGTACCATGCGCCTTCTTTGAAATGCTTTATCATTGCATCCATCCTGCATCAGACCGGAAACACCAAATTGCTGTGATGGAAGCCTACTGAGAAATCACAACATTTACAGGTAGGGAGTAAAACAGTTGGCAACAATAAATTGCCACTTGGGGGGTTGGATGCAAGAGTATCCAAGGAGTTATGGGTCTTTCTAAGAACCAACAATTGCCTCTTGCTCTGGTGGCAGGATCTACTGGTAAATAACCCCCCATGTCACCCCCTCCTCCCAGGTGGTATTATACGGCTTCTACCCCCGCCTGCCCCCCCTGGGGACCTTGGTGGCGTGGGCTGTGCGCCAGTGGGGCCAGCGCAGCACCTCGGTGGCCCACATGCAGGCGCAGCACGCTGAGGTGGCGCGCCAGCTGGCAAGGAGGGGTGCACCCACGCACCAGGAGCCACACAGCCACGAGCAGGAGCAAGGGCAAGGGAGCGGCGACGAGGCGGGCGCCAGCTTGTGAGGGGACCACACCAGGGGATTAACACACCTCACTAGTGGGGTTCAGCGCAGGGCCTCGCTTTCCCACATGCAGGCGCAGCACATGCAGGCTGAGGTGGCACGCCAGCGCGGCCGGCGCAGCACCTGAGGCTGGATGCAATGCCAGTGTCGCCAAACCCCTTTAACTTCTTGTGCCGGTGCCTTTGCACCCCTTGGAGAACAAATATGCTATGCCACCATCAGCCCCACAGTTTTTAAACCCCACCACATCCTTTTATTTGATGGTGCACCAGCCCCTTTGGAAATGTGCCATCCTGGTGCTTTTGCCTGTGCGCCCCCTCCCCTCCCGGCGTGGCCTCTGTGGCCCTCTATGACTTGGAGGGGCCTCCCGTTGCCCAGGCAATGCTCCCTCCAAGCGGCCACACGCCTCAAAGTTTTTTGGAGGTTTTCTCCCGCCAACCCCTCGTGCTATACCTTGGGTGGTGTGTGCCGGTGGGTAGGGTGCTGCTGCAACAACGTACGCATCGTAGTCACAATTGGCCTGCGAGACACGTAGAGATGACAAGGTCTTTCAGGAGTCTGAGTTTTTCCAGTAGTTCTTATTGCATCTGGTGCCGTTCCAGGCTCACTGTACATTTAGAGTGTTTGTGGTGTTCAATGAAGACCTACAATGGCTATGCATTGGGCAATCGGCTTTGTACATGAAGACTTATTTTAATATATAATTGCAAATACAATACAGACTTCCTTGCCGAGCACTGGCTTATGTCAAAGCATGTTGGTGAGGTAGTTAAAAAACTTAACGTGCAAAAATGCATTGAATGCAACGAAATGACGTCCAGACCTCATGCCATGGGAAAGGCGTGTCCTTGTGCCACTGGCAATGCTGAAAAAACTTTCGGCTTGTTACTGCAGTCACACACAGTGATGCTGTTGGTACAGTTGTATGCACACAGCTGTAACCTTGGAGAACGACCAACAAAACCCTGTCACCCACTACAACCCTGTCACCCTCTCCCCTGAGAAAAGGGATGAAAACAAGACCCCAAATGTATGAAATTTCTGACAGGGGCTTATTTCAGCCCAAGCGGACATGCGAGTTTTACTGCAGACTGTTTTTGTATATGCATGCACAACGAAATAGATCTTACCGCGCACTGCCAACGCCTTTACCCTCCCACACCGTTGGTTTCCACCTCTATCTAACCTTGCATGACGCAGTGTCCTTGACCAAACAGTGCCAAGTGGGTACGGCGGTAACGGCGGCACATCAACCATGGCGGCCACGGCCACGATGGACGAGCTGCTCCCCTTGACTGCTGAGGAGGAGCGGATGTTTGAGGGTCAGCCCCGGGGGTTCCCCTTCGGAGACTTCGACGTGGAGGACGTGATGCTTCCCGAGGACGACGACATGGGTATCCCCTCGGACGACGACGAGGACGAGGATGAGGAGATCGATGTGGGGACCGGATTGGAGAACATCATAGGTACAGCAGGGAAGCTGTTCCCCAGGCTTGCGGAACCTGATCACCTGCACCACTGCTTGAGGACTGTGTGCCAATAACGATTTTTGGGCCAGCTGTGCATGCACTGAAGCCATCACAAAACACCACCCATCATAGGTACAGCAGGCTGGCTATTCGCTAAGCCTGCAGATCTTGAGGGCTGGTTGCCAATTGTGTTGTGATGTGCTCAGTCGTTGCCAAGCTATGCAAAAGCACTGGGGCATCCCACCCACAAACCAAAGTCCTAGGCTGCACTTCGGTTGATTTTGAGATGGTGGTTCATTGTGAGCACAGGAAAACAGAACAGGTACAGCCGTGCCGCTATTCCCTAAACCTGCAGATGCACTCTTTCTATCATTTTTAGTTTATCTTCAGAAGCTGTTGGCCAGTTTTGACAAGTGCCAAAAGGGGCAAACCATGCAAACCATTCCCACCATAGACCCATCTCCAGGCTGCACCCTTGTTTTGGTGTTGGTGTTAGTGAGGTCGGCAGCCCCCACGATTACGCTCACTCGCTGCATGACGTGGCTGCAGTGGTTGATGGGCTTCCCATCACCGAGGAGGAGAAGCACGAGAAGCTGATTGGCTTTGTGAAGAAGATCTACGAGGCCTACAAAGTGCTGAACGGTGGGTGTGCAACTCTTGTGGGGGCAGAACGTCTTCATACTGAGCATGCGTCCTATCCATCAACACACTACTCGGCAAGCAGGGTGACTCTATTGTGTCCCTCTCACACAGTGTTGTGAGCTCGGGTTGGCTCTCTGAACGTTGAGTGTTGGCATATTTCTGTAATCTTGTAAACCTTGCTCATGATATCACTGATGTGCTCCTGGTGCAGTCTTCATGCCTCTGGATGAGGAGACCAAGAAGACCAAGGGCTATGCCTTTTTGGAGTTCGAAACGCCACAGGTGGGGGTGCTGCACTTGCTTGCACAGGACAGCGCACCTTGCAGTTGCATGCGTACCAGCATTCCATTCTGACTAGCTGGCAGCCGGCGGTTGGGGCGCTAAACAGTTACATTACTATATCTTTTCTATACTTTCTATTCTTCGTCGGCCGGATACTGCACTCATATTTGCACTTTATCACATAATGTTTAGGGTTTACTTGGTCTAGTATATACGTGAGCAGTTCAGCCAGAATGACAGATAGCCTTGCACAAGCTTGCGCCAATCAGCGCTGCCCAGTTGGGTACACCAAGTGATGACCTGGTATGCATATGCTGATGGCAACCCATGCGCGGGAGTCCACCCACGGTCACACCCTAAACCCTTATATCCAAACTTTAAACCCTAACCCCTTCATCGCCTTGCAGATGGCAACCCACGCCCGCGAGTCCACCAACGGGCACACCCCTGTTAAGAACCACACCCTCATGGTGACCATGTTTGATGACTTTGACAAGTATGCAAAGGTGCCGGAGGAGTACGCGCCACCTGCGCCAAAGGCCTTCGAGTACTCGGTGCGCTTACATTTACTTTCAAAACCCTAAGGCCTAAACCTTAAACCCTTGTGGTGACCATGTTCGATGACTTTGACAAGTATGCAAAAGTGCCGGAGGAGTATGTAAAGTACTTTAGGCCTACTTTAATTTTTTGCCAATCTCCGCTGCAGGGCAACCTGGATGAGTGGCAGGTGGATAAGCGCGGCCGGGACCAATTTGTGATCCGCCACGGGGAGAAAACCGAGATCTTCTGGAACGACGCAGGTGTGGCTGCAAGACCATGGTGCACGTGTTGGGCCAGAGCTGGCCTTGGCCTCCCGCTCCCTTGCCTCCCCAGGTGCTCTCCACCTGATTTGCAAACAAAACGTGTCGCTCTTTTTTAGCCAGAAAGTGCTCTTCATCTGCACTTGCATGCCATGGCCAGCAGCCTTAATATACGAATCATCATGGGGGCACACCGTGTACATGTGCACATGCAGGGCAGGTACCCATATTCACTTGCAGCCATTGTAAGTATCACCTCATGCGTATATGTGTATATGATCAATCACATGCAGCGGCCATTGCACACATGACATTATTTTATTCTATTTGAAGCGCCGCGGCCACGAGGAGAAGGTGTACGAATGGAACTTAGGACTTGCATGCCGTGGTAAATCATTCATTATTATCTCAATCATAATGATTTTTTTTGCAGCGCGCGGCCACGAAGAGAAGGTGTACGAGCGGGACTTCTGGACAGAGAGCTTTGTCCAGTGGAGCTCCAAGGGCAACAAGCTTGCCACCATGCACAGGCAGGGGGTGGCGGTGTGGGGCGGGCCAAACCTGGGGCCAGTGGCCGACGAGAAGGACAGGTTCAGGCGGCTGCAGCGCTTCTCGCACCCTGGGGTGAGTTTCTGGGTGCATGTTGGTCATTGGAATGCAGGGGCACCCCTGTGGGCTGTACGGTTAGCTAGCTAGTTTGCATGTGGGTCCAGCAGTGTAGTCAGATTAGCATCCAGCTTAGCACATGGGGTGCAAGCAGCTTGGTCCTGGCACTTACTATACTATGGGCACTGTACAATACAAGTGGAAGTAAAAGGCGGTGTTGCTTATCTGACCTTCAATGTGCCAGGAATTTACGTTAATGTGAACCCATGTGTGCCCCCCCAGGTGCGGCTCATCGACTTCTCCACCAACGAAACCTACATGGTCACCTACTCCAGCAACGACTCGCCAAATCCCCGGGACAACAAATCCGAGGTGCTGTTCAACATTTTCGACGTGCGCACCGGCAAGAAAGTGCGCTACTTTGCGGGGAGCTCGGAGGAGTATGCGGTGGGGACCAGCGCGGGTCCCGGGGGCTCCATCAAGTGGCCGCTGTTCAAGTGGGCGGGGGGCAACCAGGACAAGTAAGTCTGTTTAGGGTTTGGGGTTAAGGGTTTAGGGTTTTAGGGTTCAGGTTGTTCTCTGATTGCTTGCCATCATGGGGAGGGTGTCTTTATGCTGTCAATTCATTTATGCCAATTGCCGAACTTGGTGGCTCCATCAAGTGGCCGCTGTTGAAGTGGGCGGGGGTCAACCAGGACAAGTGAGTCTACGAAAGAATTGCTAATGAAGTTATTTTTGCCATTTCTTTTTGTGCTAATGAAGTTATTTTGCCATTTCTTCGGCATAGAAGAAATCGGTGTTTGGTTTGAAAGCACGCACAAACCACTTGTAGGACATCTATTTTGGCCATGCATCCCCATGGTATGGTGGCTCAATTGATTGTCTGCTGTTCATTCGGGGGCAGTAAGGCCAAGTGTTGGACATATTTGGTCCAAATTTCCAGTTGTGCTGACGATGTGGATGCATCATGCTTATACATGTCCACTATCTGCGCAGGTATTTTGCCCGACTGCTCAAGAACGGCGTGGCCGTCTACGAGTGCCCTGAGATGACGCTCCTGGACAACAAGCCCATTTCCCTCATGGGGGTGCACGATTTTTCCTGGTCCCCAGTGGCCCCCATCCTGTCTGTGTGCCTAGAGGCGCAGCCCGGGGATGTGCCCGCGAAAATCCAGCTGATCCAGCTCCCCGAGAAGACTGAGCTGCGGATGAAGAACCTGTACAGCGTGGCAGGTAAACCCTGAACTCTACACCCTACACCCTATGAAAAATTTCACAAATAAAAGCCTAAACCCTAAACCCTAAACAATGTGCCCGCCAAGATCCAGTTGATCTACCTCCCCAAGAAGACCGAGCTGCGGATGAAGAACCTGTACAGCGTGGCAGGTAAACCCTAGGAAAAACCCTAAACACTGTAGGACACACTAGCCAAGATCCAGCTTTCTGAATTGACAGCGTGGTAGACACTCCCTAAACCCCTAAACAAAGTCCTGTCCAAGAGGTCCAACATCGTGTGCCCCTGTGTTTTTGCAGACGTCAAGATGTACTGGCATCCGCAAGGAGACTACCTGTGTGTCAAGGTGGACAAGTTCACCAAGACCAAGAAGAGCACCACCACCAACTTTGAGCTGTTCTCCATCAAGGAGAGGGACATCCCCATGGATGTGCTTGACCTCCCCGCCAAGGGGGACAAGGTCATGGACGTGCAATGGGAACCAAAGGTATGGTCTGGTAATACTCGGCTACATGCATGCCAGCGAAATAGCTAATTTGCAGTCCAGAACCGATGCCTGGATCTGTTAACAAATACCTAGGCCAATGTGTCGATCTTCACTTTGAAAATAATAAAAGTATTCATAGTAAATTAAGCAGACAACTGAAATGTCTGCTTAATCTACTCCATGCTTTCTCGCAACCGGTTGCAGTCCTGCACGGGGACGGCCTCCGTCCCAACGTGTCCATTTTCACCATGAAGGATACCAATAATAATCACATTTGATTAAATAAATCAACAACTGATATTTATCCCGCTCAATCATCCTAAATGTGTTTCCTGCGTGTGCAGGGCAACCGGTTCGCAGTCCTGCACGGGGACGGCCCCCGGCCCAATGTATCCATCTTCACCATGAAGGATACCAAGTCTTCCGCACGGGGGGTGGCGCTGCTGGGCACCTTTGCGAGCCGACAAGTCACTGAGATGCACTGGTCGCCGCAAGGGAAGTTCCTGATCCTGGCGGGCCTCAAGGTAAACCCTAAACCCTAAACCCTAGACTGAAATCCTAGACCTTGAACCCTAGGGCAAGTCACTGAGATGCACTGGTCGCCGCAAGGGAAGTTCCTGATCCTGGCGGGCCTCAAGGTAAACCCTAAATACTAAACTCGTTTAGCGCAATTCTCCACATGACCAATTCACCAAGAAATGTCTACAGTGCCTTCCAGTTTAGACCTCTAAATTGCTCAATAGGCCCCCAAATGCTGACCATGAGCTGCCAGCTTGGCGCAGTTTCCTGCTCCACCAAATCTTATCCCGCAAACGTCGTAAACCAAGCAGCAATAAAATTGCCTGGACTTATTTCCCTCAAATTACTGACTTTTGTCGCCCTGCGCAGGCCATGAACGGCCAGCTTGAGTTCATCAACGTGGACGACATGGAGCCCATGAGCACCGGGGAGCACTTCATGTGTACTGACGTGGAGTGGGACCCCACCGGGCGCTACGTGGCCACCTCCGTCACCTCCGTGCACCAAATGGAGAACGGCTTCATCATCTGGTCATTCTCGGGCCAGCAGCTGTACAAGTGAGTGCTTTTAAATAAATTACAAGGACAATTACATTCCATGAGGTCAGCTCAGCAGCTGTACAAGCCTGAACATGTGCACTATTAGTCTCGCATGAGCAATGTTTGACCTTGAGAAATATGTTAACTTGTAAGGGAGTGCAAGGTGGGTAGGTTGTTGCGTTTGGTATCAAAATCGTAACTCAACAATCAAGGCAGTTGCTGCTTTTGTCCAGCACACTGAGCAGCCTCCCACACCCTCGCTGCTCATCTAGGAGCAGGAAATAGGGGAAGGGAAGCCCTAGCCTCTACCCCGTATACCCTGAATCCTGCAAGGCCCCCACCTAACCCTTATCACCAAACACCCTAAACCCTAAACCCTGAACTCTGAACTCTAAACCCTACCCCCTGCAGGGCCCCCCGGGAACGCTTCTTCCAGTTCAGCTGGCGGCCGCGCCCCGCCTCCCTCCTCACCCCTGAGCAGGAGAAGGATATCGCCAAGAACCTGAAGAAGTACAGCAAGAAGTACGAGGAGGAGGATGAGGCGCTCATGGCGCAGGCAGACACAGACCTCATCCAGGTAAAAACCCTAAATTCTGAAGCCTGCAGCCTAAAATTCAAAGCTTATACCCCCTGCTCTACCTGATAAGGTGCAGCAAGGAGTGATAGTAAGAAGACCTCGTGGAGGAGTGGCGCCAGTGGTACCTACACCCTGACGTCAAACCCTGACCGTAAAACCCTAACTTTACATGTTGAATCTCCCTTGTACCCCCTCTGCAGTATCGCAAGCAGCTCGCGGAGGAGTGGCGCCAGTGGTACCTACACCCTGCACCCTTAACCTCACACCCTAACCTTTTAACCCTAACCTCAAACCCTACTCCCCACCCCCTGGCAGCACCGCAAGCAGCTCATGGAGGAATGGCGCCAGTGGTAGCTCCACCCTCCACCCTTAACATTAAACTCTAACCCCTGCCTGCATCAATACAAGCACCTCATGAAGCGGCGGCCTCCTTAAACGGCCAATAATATGGAACTAATATGGGGTCATTTTCCTCCCTGCAGCACCGCAAGCAGCTCATGGAGGAGTGGCGCCAATGGTACGCCAGCAAGCGCGAGTGGATCGAGGAGATGGAGGCAGGCAAGGCGGCCATCCTGGGCAACAAGGTCCATGAGGAGGAGTACACCCTGGAGGAATACGAGCTCACTGAGACGCTGGATGTGCGGGAGGAGGTGATCTCGCGGCACGACGAGTGAGGACCCTAGCTAGGGTTTTGGGGGTGTGCGGGGTGTGGTAGGGGACCTGGATGGAGGTGGGGAAGGGGATTGGGGGCATGGAGGACGATTGGCGTGTTTCATATGGAAGGGTTGGTCAGTTTGGAGAGGGGGGCGCGGGATGCGGCGTGTGGCGGAGAGTGTTTGAGGGTTTAGAAGGCCTGGTGGTTAGGTTGGCAGGGGCAGGTGTTATCATGAGTGCGCTGGACAGCTCGTTGCTGTGCCTTCTTGCCCTTTTATCATGGTGTGTGCTACACTAATCTTGTCTCCAAGCAGTGCAACAGTGCAGCAACAAATGCATTGCGCATATGGCCAGGTCTGGTCTGTGGGGTCAATTTTATCGGGACTTGTTCTATTGTGCGCCTGGATTTTTAATGTGGCAGTGCTTTACAAGCTTCACTGTACATGTTCCTGCTGATTAGGATTGGGGTGTTGAGTGATGTGGGCCTTGGCCAATCAAATCCTTGTAACATCTCAATTTGTCACGCAACCATTGACTGTCTGCCATGTCAGTTGCTCTAAGGCACTGGGTGACGTCACCTCATGTCTTATTGCCAAATTTGATGGCAAATCACTGTGACATTGGAAGGTGACAATTTTACTGCCAGCCTGAGATGGCCCAGTGATGTCACCTAGTCACCATTTAATTTAGCGGGTCCCTCTAGTAAAGAGCATCCGGGAGTCTCAGCTGCCTGCTGCTGGCCCCAGCCTCAGTGAGAACACAACCCGCTGCAGCAGCTTGAAGGATTGGCCACCAATGTGGCTCAAATGCCTGGTAATGACGTTTATTCATCAAACTACTCCCTCCTACAAACTTTGAGGTTAAAGTTGGTAGGGGAAAAGCATCAAATCGGACCAAAATTGGATGTGAAACTATGACGCTGGTGGGCCACCAGGAGCTCGGTCTGGTCCCTAAGAAAAGACCTGGCTGCTCACCTCAGTTGAAATTCAATTTGAGTATTATACTCTATGAGTCATCTGTGACACTGTCAACAATGTCAACAATGTCACCGCCCTTCAATTTCCCCCTAGGAAGAGGCCACTATCCCGCTACCAAATGAAGCGTGCTGTGCTGCCATCCACCCACCGATACGGCCTGAACACAAACATGTACAGCGTGAATGCGTTCACAGCAGCATACATGCCAAACAGCACCGCCTGCTGCCCCTTTTTCAGCGGTTTCACGTGCAGCGCCAGCACCATCCCCGGGACTGTAAAATATCTAAATTCCACCAACCAAGCCGGAAGGAGTGTGGCTACCGTGCACACCAAAAAGCACAAAACCCATAGCTTTGTTTGCGTCTCCAGCAGGCTGTGGAGTACCGCCCAGGCGCTGTACATGTATGCAGGCGCCAGGGCATAGCGCACCCACCACTGCCTCTGGAGCACGTGCCTCCAGATGTAAAACACGTAGTGCCGATTGTCTGCAAGCATGTATGGGTGCACCAGGGAAAACCTATGTATACACCACAACAGTGCGGTGGTCGCCAGCGCCAAGCCTGCGGCAAAGGCAACAGGGCGCTTCGCCCAACCCTTGAGAGCTGCCGCAAACTTCCTCAGCAGGTCGGGATGCAGGAAGATCCCCGGCATCGTCCCCACAGCAAAGAGCAGGAAGTAGGGGAGCTGCATGAGATGCTTCACGGGCTGATGCGCGGACCGGTCGCCCACCACCACTCCCTTGTTGGCCACCACAAAAGCTGCAAAAGCGCATGGGACCAGGGCTAATCCCCACAGCTTGGACAGCAACTGCCACCTCAGCTGCAGCAACGGAGGTGAATGGTCAGAAAGGATGGGCAGGGGTACAAGGATATGAATGAAATCCATTGGGTAGGTAGACATACAGTAAGATAATAGATAATAGATAACTGATAAGAAGTAATAAATGATAGATAACACAGAATAAATGATTAAAATATGTCCAGGCTCACCACCCAAGCTCGACGCAGCGCCGCAACCACCTGCTGGTGTAGAGGCAGCTTTGCAAAACGGGTTTTGACGGGAAAGCATTCCTGCAGAATAGACACCTGCAAACACGAAAGAACCAGTCACATTGTTTCCTCCCTTGCTTTGCTGAAATAGCTATTTCAAGGCAGGCAACAGAGTCCCCCGCTAGCGCCAGGCACACCTAATATAAACCCTACACCCTAATCGCACCCACCGCCAGTGCCAGGCACACCCAGACTGCATTGGTCTGCCGGAACAGGACAGCCAGTGCGGCTGCTACACTGGCCGCTCTGTATGTGCGCCACAAGCATAGCTGCAGCAAGGGTGTGTCAATACAACTGTTGAGTGGTGTCAAAACCCAAAGTTCAATGGTCAGAACCCAAAGTTCAATGGAGTGTTGGCATATTGGTTGCGTGCGTCGTAACCCAAAGCTCATCCGGAGCGGTGGGCTTATCATTATTCTGTTATACTGTGAAGCTCAATTGTCGCACTTCTGACTTACTTGGTATGCAAAAAGCACTGGTATAGAACACTTACTTGGTATGCGAGTAGGACGAAGGCCAGGCTCCCAACGTCAGTGTAGTACAGGAACGTGTAGAAGAAGTGCAGTGGAAACAAGGAGAGAACCAGGGCCTGCAGTTGTAGTTCAAGAATATCGCCTGGGAATGTATACAAGTGATCTACAAGCGTTGCAGCTCGGCCACTGGCAGGTGGGTTTAACGTGTGTTGACTGCCATGTACCTCACACAGTGCCAAGGTGCAGTCATTTGCAACACATGGTTGCAAATACATGAGGCCCCGAAGCAGTGGGAGGGGCCCACGCTGCTGAGCCACTGGCCAGCGCAGGGTTTCGCCTACCTGAGTCGCTGCCTCTGAACGCACCACCGAGGGGTGGAGCGTGTGCAACAAGGAATAGAAGAGGAAGTAGCAGGCGACAGAAAAGAACAAGTTGATGGTCCTTAGAACGGCTGTGGAGCACAAACTTGAGACCTGCAGGGAGCGCTTACACTCAAACTTAAGCAGCCTGAGGAGCATGATGTGGATGCACCCAGCAACCATGTATGCGCCATGTGGGGGGCTGGAGATTCTACAAAGGTACAGGAAGTTGACAAGACTGTACCACTTCAAACTCTCTTGTTCCATGCTTGAAAAGGGATAGGACGGCAGCGTATGCGGTCCCAAATATGTATAGCCCAGGGAAGGTTGTGATCTTCGAGTCCCACTCCAAAAAGTGCCCACGGCAGTACTGCTGGGTTTGGCCAACGTGGAAGGGTTCATCCTGCAGCTCCAAGCAACATGTTCACACTTGTAGTGGAGTAGAGCCTTGTTGGGTGAGCTGGGACCGGGACAACAGTTACCATGTAAGCCTCTGGTACAACAACGTTCACCAGATGGGTGATGCCGATGGCAACCACGCAAAGCCATGGCACAACGTGATGTGTGTGCCGCAGCTCCATCTGGTAAGCTGCTGCTATTGGTTGCAGGAGGGTCGTCAAACCGTTTTTTTTGCGTGCATGCATGCATGTTGGGCTGTGCTATGCTGTATCTTGCAACAGTGAACGAGTCAAAGCATCGTCATATGACAGCAGTGTCATACAAGTGAACATTACGCGTCTCGGCGTCCACTTCTTGTCCAAGTACAAACCCCATCACTGATGGCACAAAATATATTCGAATATATTTTGTGGAAACAGAAAAACATTTAGGGTTTGAAGTGGGGCGTATGCCCACTGGGGCCCAAAGAATGAACCTTCCTGGGAGAACTGCTCGTGCGCACAGGCAGGCTTGCATGTCATTACACCTTTGCACAGCGCATCTGCGCAGGACACCCCGCCTAATGAAAGGGAAGCCCAGCTTGGTGCAATTCACTTCACAACTTGACCTGCTACCTTGCGCACCAGGCGGGTACTATTCCGGCGCCTGGTATTGCCACATGCCACCTCCTTCCCAGCCTCAATGAGGAAAGTCATCCTACTAGTTCTAGATAAAAGCCCCCACCTATTACAACAATACAATATGGCTGAGAATAATACCCACCAGTCACAGCTGCAGCACTCCCACACGGGCCCTGTCTTGCTGAAGCTCCACAGCCTAAACAGTAATGAACACATAAAATAGTATAAACCTCCAATGTAGGGTTCAGGCAAACCCCAACCCTGCCTTGCTGGCACTCCAGGCCGCGCCGCAGCAGCAGACCTGCAGAACCCACAGGCAAATGCCCTACCACCCCCAACCACTCTCCATCCCCACCTCAACCCCTGCACCGTTCCCCTGCCCATGCGAGCCATATCCACCCCCCACACCACCAAAGTGCACTTCACGTGAGGTGCACTGGCTCAGTCCAACTTTCCCCGCAGCTGCCCATCCCACTTCAGCTTGCCTGCAGCCATTAATCCCCGATCGGGCAGTAATGGCTGCTCATCGCACTGCCGATCGGGCAGTAATGGCTGCTCATCCTATTGCCAAAAAGAGAGTAATGGCTGCTCACCCCACTGGCGACCGGGGAGGAATGACTGCTCATCTGCTGCTGATCGTCCCATTACAGCTTGCCTGCAGCCGTTACTCCCCGATGGGCTGCGTGTAGTGTACCGGTAGCTCCGACAACTTGCACCGGCCCGCACCTGCAAGCGAGCACACAATGATGTCTCAGGACAGCGGCAAAAGTTTTTACACGGGGTGGACATGCACCCACATGCCCATCTATCCCCCTCCCAAGCGATGGTACCGATTACGTGACCCGGCCCATCCCTGCTGCTTTCAGCATCCCAGCAAAAGTGAATGCACTTGACCCTAAACGGCCGCGCAGCCACTTTGCACTTGTAAGCTTTGCATTGGCCACAAAATACTTTTTGTTCACACAGCACTTGCACAGCAAAACTTAAGGTGCCTGTCGCAAGCACTGCTCCGCCACCAACATGAATGCAGCCAATGCCATGGACCCCCATCCCTGGCGGCAGGTCCAGCAGCTGAGCTGAGAAGTCGTCCACGCACAACCTACACCCTACACCCTTAACCTCAAGCCCTACGTAGCTGAGATCCAACAGGCGAGCTGCGAGGTCCACCACATATATGCAAACCCTGAACCCTAGGCCCTGAACCCTTCACCCCACCTATCAGCAGGTCTTGTAGGTCTGCCAGTAGGTGCAGGTCGGCTGTCAGGTCCTCCATGCGCACGTGCACGCCCTAAACCCTAGGTCCTACACCCCAAAACCCTACCTATCAGCAGGTCTTGTAGGTCTGCCAGGAGGTGCAGGTCGGCTGTCAGGTCCTCCAAGCGCACGTGCATGCGGTACTTCCTGCAAACAACAATAAATTAGTTTGAAGTATCTGAGTTGATACTTCCTGCATAAACAAGATGAGGCGCAGGGCAGGTCCATGTTTTGCCTGGTGCAGTTGGGGATATCAGCTATGTAGGGAATTCTGAAAAAGTATACATCGTAAATTTGTTGGCAGTTTGGGCCGGCGCGCATCTATCTAGGGGCGGCTAACTACACAGCCAGCAGGTCTATATATGCATGCATGGCACAAGGCGCACCCAAAGCCACGGGGATGGGGATTGTTACGAGCTCGGCATATTTTTTATATTTCCTGGAGCATGGCCGTACCAGTAGTGCCTGTTGTTAGTTGGGTCGTTGATGGTCTCCTCCTTTGCGGGGCGGGTGGTGTACTGCGATGACAGTCCCATGATATCCTGCAGGGGGAAGATGGCCCACATGGCGGGAGATTCCAGGTGCTGCTGGATGATGGCGCGCATGACCTCGGGGGTGCACCGCGCGGGCGCGTTGCCCATGCCCTGGAGCAAAACATGGTACATTAGGGGATTAGGGTTTTGGATCAGCACGACAATGGCAAAAGGTTGCGGCAGGGCAATCCCTGTACCCTAAACCCTACAACAGGTTTAGGGTTTAGGGTTCAGAGTCTGATAATTTTACCTTGAGCACGCTGTAGTAGTACCGCTCCCTCCTTGCCTGGTCCTCCTCCCACCAGGCGCGCGTGGTTGTGGTGTCGTGGCACGAGGGGGAGGCAACCACCTTGTAAGGGTACTTGGAGCAGTCGCCAAACTCTGCGTTGGCCTCGGAGGGCATGCGCTGGATCCTCAGGCCTGCGCGGAAGAAAGTGACCCCCTCAGGCCCCAGGTGCTTCCATGGCAAGAATTCTCTCAAAGCAAATTTGCGGATACGCATGCCTTCCGCCACTGTCGCTCTTAGCTTCAATGCCATCATCACATGATAGTCTCCTGGGTGTAGCTCACGTGCTGCAGCAAGGAGGTAGGCAGTACATCACCTACACTAAACCCTGAACCCTAATTTGTAACCCTAGCCCCTACCTATGAGCCCCAGCTGCTCCATGGCCGGGTGCACAAGCAGGCATCATACCCAGGCCCTCCCCTAAACCCTAAACCCTAAACCCTAGCCCCTACCTATGAGCCCCAGCTGCTCCATGACTGGGTGCGCACACGCAGGGATGATATCCAGGCCCTCCCCTAAACCCTAAACCCTAAACCCCAAACCGTATCCCCTACCTATGAGCCCCAGCTGCTCCATGACTGGGTGTACGCAGGCAGGGATCATGCCCAGGTCCTCCCCGCACACAAGCATGTCTGACGCCCCCATCAGCGCAGGCAGGACCTGCAGGGAGAAAGACTGGAAGTGAATGCAAGGGTAAAAATGAAATGGAAACTATACAACTTTCCTTTGGTCAACCTTCATAAATATTCTAAATATTCTTGGACAGCGGCAACCAGGAAGGTGCAAGCACAATGCAGAAGCAAAGGATGATTTCTCTATTTGTGTGGGGATTGCCAGCAAGAAAAGGGCATATCCTTTTCCCCTTGATTATCCAAGAGTGCTTTACCCACCTTGAGCGCGTGCGCCGCCCAGAGGGTGTCCTGTCGCTTGAAGTAGTACTCGTCATGCAGGGTGGACAGGGCATCACGCCAGTCAGGCTCAAGCTCCCGGAAGCTGCGGCTCTCGGTCAGGGAAAACCGCTGCGCACGCACACACACAGGTGTAAATGCATGGGCCGTGTCATGTGGTGATGCGCATGGCAGCACTGCCCCAGTGGCGGCCCACGGCGGGCTGCGCGGCGGGCGCAGCCCGCCCCGTTCATGCACATGCGCTACTTTGGCACAGGGCGAAATGGTGGTGGTGGTGCACGTCTGGGTCCCTCAGCAAGGTGACAGTGTGGACAAGCGCCAACAGCCCTTGCACCGCCAACGCCATTTGGCAATGGTGCGAAACATGGAAGCTTGACCCACACTCTGTACACATATATGCGCATGGTCGGCATGCTTTGACTGATGGGGCACTCCTGATCATAATACCCATTTTTTCCATACCGGGTAGAACCGATCTGCGTCCTCTGGGTCTCTGAGCAGCGCCACGTTGTGTACAAGCTGCAGCAGACCCTTGCGCGTGGTTTCCACCTCCGACACCAGCCAGCCTGGGGAGTTGCTGCGGGGTTGGATGGCGGCGATCTTGTCCTCACTGCAAATTTTACGTAGTATGTTCGTTACCAAAGTAAAGAGACGAGAAATTCAAGATAGTTACATGCATATTGTCCTTGCTGTAGATATATTAGATCAGACACCAGCCAGCCCGGGGGGTTGCTGCGGGGTTGGATGGCCTCACTGGATATGTCAATCAGTTAGTTAGTCACAAAACATATATTGAAAAGATAACATGCAATCTTCTCCTTGCTGCAAATTGCGGGGCTGTATGGCGGCAATCTTGTCCCTCGCTGCAAATGTTGATTAGTAAATTGCAATGTTGTGCTTGCTGCAAACTGGTCAGTTTCCTGACTCATTTTGACGCAATTGAGGTAAGGGATACAGCCAAATTTAGCGGCCGGCCTTGCTTATGCAACCCTACCCATTTCTGGCCCGCCACTGCCTGTAAACTTTGTCAACAGCAAGGTCCCGGTGCCAGGGATCCCCAGTTGGGTAGGCACATTACACATTTCTTTGAGTTTCAGAGAAATATCGCATAACACTGCGCACCCACCTTGCATACTGCGGCCGCAGCCTGTAGTGCTGGGGCTTGTACTCGACGAGATACCGGGATGCCACCTCAGACGCCATGTCCCCAAAGACATCCTCAAGTATGTGCCACGTGATCCAAGGCTCACAAAGCCTGTTTGACAAAAAATAGAAATTTAGGCTCAGTTATTGCAAAAACGCAACCTGGCGTAAGCACACTCCCGCTTGACATCTTTGATCTAGTTGCAATATACGTATAAAAATGCCCGTGGCACACATTCAGGCTTTACAATTTAGGGTTTTGTACCTGTCTATGTCCCACAGGCTCCTGTGTATGAGCACCTGGTGGGGTTGGAGGGGCGGAAGCCAAACCACATAGGGGTTTAGGGTCTTAGGGTTTACAGATTAGGGTTTATGATATAGGGTTAAGGGTTTCGTACCTGTCTATGTCCCACAGGCCCCTGTGTTCCAGTTCTTGGTGCCAGATGGGGTTGGAAGGGCAATCACATAGGGTTTTAGGGTTTGATAATTAGGGTTCACAATATAGGGTTTAGGGTTTTGTACCTGTCTATATCCCACAGGCCCCTGTGCTCCAGTTCTTGGTGCCAGATGGGGTTGGAGGGACGGAAGCGCCCCAGGAGGCCGGTGGTGCAATTTCCGGGGATTTCCCAGATCCTGAAGAATCCCAGGATGTGGTCGATCCGGTACGCGTGGAAGTACCTGGGCAGGCAGTGCAGTTTAGGGCTTAGGGTTTAGGATGTGGTCGATCCGGTACGCGGTGGCAGTACATGCGCAGGCGATGCGTTTAGGGCTTCTAAGGTATGTGCACCAAAAACCCTGATTTGCCTATTAACTTACTGTCCCATGGCCTGCAACCTGCGCTGCCACCACTGGTAGCCATCCTTGGCCATTTCTTCCCAGTCGTAGGTTGGGAATCCCCAGTTCTGCCCCTTGGGATCGAAGCAGTCTGGGGGTGCCCCCGTGGAGACGTTCATTCTGAACAGGGTGGGGTTCATCCAGGTGTCCACGCTGCACTTGCTCACGCCTGCACGCAAATTAATGGTGGTTTTCAATAGTTAAGTTCCATTTGATTTAGTAAATACAAGGCAGGTTTACTGTCTTCACTGTTTTTGTCCTTGGGAACAGGGGTGGGGTTCATCCAGGTGTCCACGCTGCACTTGCTCACGCCTGCACACCATCAAAACAAATCACAACGGTTATTGCATTTGCTTTGAACTTATAATGAGGGCAAAATTACTCTTTTCTGCTATTTTTTTTTCTTTCTTCCTTGGGGGATTATGGGTGGGGTCCATCCAGGTGTCCACTTGCTCACGCCTGCACGCCACTTATATTGTTGTTCAATCTCATGCACTATTTTATTCTCAAATTTAGGACAAGCTTAGTTTGATTATTGACATTCTTTCCGCGGGCATTCTATCCAGGGCATTTTCCCATAGCATTGTATTCAAGGCATTTTTTGAGGGCAACAAGTGGGCATCTTTACCGGGGGTTGCATGCCTGTGCACTCACCTATAGGCAGGTCCCCCTTGAGCGCCACCCGCATGGACTGCGCATAGCATGACACGTCCAGCAGCTGGCAGTGGAGGTGGTACTGCAGGTAGTACATGAAGCGAATGCTGTCGGCAAATTCCCGCTCCGGGCTGCACAGCCGCTCCACAATCTGCAGCGGCAAATGGTGGCAATGCGCTGAATAATAGGAAAGTAAAGTTGCACATGCGGAATCAGGTAGTATGTTTTTTTCTGTAGTTTATGTGTAGAAAGGCCTGACCAAATAAATACTTTATTTTATGAACTTGGGGCAGTGCAGGTCGTACATGAAGCGAATGCTGTCGGTGAATTCCCGCTCCGGGCTGCACAACCGCTCCACAATCTGCATTGGCAAAGGTGAATTACTTTTACGTACTTAACTAGTCATTATAGCAATTATTAATGCCAATCAATTATCATTTATTGAAAGACTACATCTTATTAGCTTCTGTGGGTGTCAAAAATAATCTTGTACTCTTGTAATCTTGTAATATATTCAGAAACGGGGCAATGGGCTCACCATGAAGAAATGCCAAGCTATTGTTGGCAAAGGAGACTGGGTGAAATATTTCTCTTCTTTACTTTGGTCACGGCTTTCTTTCGATTAAAAGCAAGATCAGTTTAGGCAGATAATGACAAATACTGCCATATGTGTACTGGCCATACGCAACTCATACCATGTGCATAAATTGAAACAGCAGATAACAAGACATGAGACTACAAACCTGTGGTGTGAACGTGGAGAATGTGCCCCACTGCCAGTGCTCCGCAGTCCCAAAGAGGTCCCTCAGGAAGCAGAAGCACGCGTAGGGCTGCAACCACTCCTTGCTGGAGGCAAAGAACTCAGCAAACTCCTCGCTCTGGGAACAGGAATGCAAGCATTAGTTGCATTGTTAATGTTATCAAACGTGAGTTGCATGCATTTCAGCATGCAGCAGTATCTAGAGCGGGCACATATGCCTTGCGTCACACAGATTTGACTTTGCAATGCTTATGCTGAATCACTCCACCGACGGAGACAAAACCGCGTAATGCAAGCATCAGTATACACAGCAATTCAGGGTTTCCGGATCTGGATAAACGATCACCGATCACCAGGTTATCACTTATCCAGATCCAGCATATGATCCAACATATATGCATAAGATGCGTAACATGCATAGCACGACGAGGTGGCGCACCTCGAGCGTTTCCGCCCCCTGTAGGTTATACAGTTGGCGCGCGATGCGCAGCTTTTCCCCCATCATGACAAGACTAAAACTGCTATTTAACTGCTAACCTGGCTGTATCACTGGAATGCATGTTAGTTAGTTAGTTAGTTACATGCATTCCAGCAAAATAGCCAGATTAGCAGTCAGTCTTGCACATGCGGCG